>BLFK01000313.1:384642-389642 GCA_014634185.1 Astreopora myriophthalma | reverse complement strand
CTCAGAAAGTAGGAACTTGTTTCTGTAGTAGCGGCCCTTCCAACCCACTCCCCACAACCTATGAACAAGAAAAAGCAAGCCCCAAAATGAAGGATCACTGGTGGAAATTACATCCTAGTTAAATGACAATAATATGATGAAACTTAAGCATCAGCATGCATGCCATGTAATGGATCCCTTAACGATCTGTGATCGGTCTGCGACACGATCGGCAATCTGTCTGTGACACGATCGGCAATCGGTCTGTGACACGATCGGCAATCGGTCTGTGACACGATCGGCAATCGGACTGTAACCTAACTTAATCTAAATTGTACACAAATCTAGTCGCAAAGGTGGTGACTAGACCAGAATTTTTAGTCGCCAACGTCAGGAAATGTTAGACGCATTGGTACCCGTATTGGTCGCAATTTTGAGCCCTGCTAACCCAGCACACACCAAGGAACAACACAAGTTCAAGTAATTATTATACATGAATGATGACTTACAAATAGATCAACAAATGTCATATATAGATTAACCACTTGCTGGAGTTGTTCGCAGTTGTCCCTTGTTCAAATTCACAGCTGCACTAGTAGATAGGCAACTGGTCTGCCTCTGGCAGATGGGATTCTTAACTCTGTTAAGTTCATTTGTATAATTTGTTTCACTGGCACTGAAAAGCCCCTCAAGGGAAGTGGTCAATTAAGTAATAATTAAGTAAGATCTTTAAGCCTGGTTCAGTCACTTACGACATAACTACATAATAGGGAGCTTAAGCAATGACGACGTCGACGACAACGAGAACGCCACAAAACAATAGGCTTAATGAGCAAAAACAATAGCTTCGCACGCTCTGCACGTGCGGTTTTACATTTTGGTACATTTCTTTGCCGTTCTCGGCTAAACAACGACGTGAAATGACCAAATTTGAAGTTTTGTGTAGAACGTGGGTGCGAGACGACAAATTTTCCATTCTTTGTCATAACTTTAACGGCGTTCATACCAATTCTTGTCCTAACCAGTTAGTAATTGTTTTACACACGGAAAAGGTTGGATTAAGCGCGAAGTGATTAGAATAACGCCAATTTATGTTTTCAGATGACGTTGTCCTAGCCGTCGTCGTCGTCCTTGCTTAAGCTCCCTAATGTCATAATTTGACACAACGGCATAAAGAAATGATCAGTTGTTTCCTCATGTCATTATGTTCATGTTATCATGTTCCTAGTATGTCCATATGGTGTGCTGTCCACACTGGAGACACAAAACATCAGCACAAGGTGCTTTTTCTCATTGTGTGATCTGTCACTAGTGTGAACGAGGCTTTACCATAATTATCGCTTGGTAATGGAAACAAGCTGGAAAGCACGTCAAAAAGTCAAGCAGTCTGTACGTATATCTTATTAACCAAGTGCGAGGGCCGTACTGGGAGAATATCGGCCCTCTGTCTTTTTTGAACCGAGCGCAGCGAGGTCCATACCAAAAAGACCGAGGGCCGATATTCTCCCAGTACGGTCCCGAGCAAGCTTGGTTAAGAAGATATTTATTATACGACTGAAGAAAGCTTTGAAGGTTTTTCACAAATTCCATGTAACATTATGCGGAAAATGTACAGGATAAAAAGGACCCGATTCTGAGGGCTTAGCATGTGTACATTTTACGGCAGATGAAATATGCTTTCAGTTTTGTCTTTAAGAACAAACAAACTAACGTAACGCGTAAGTTCATTCTGGAGTTTTACGACGAAATTTTCGAAAGATTTCGTCCACCTCCGCCATCTTAATTTCAAGTTCAAAGGGACACAAGCGCGGGATCATTCGGGACAATGCCCGGTCCAATACTTAGAGAATATTGGACCGGCAATAGAACATTTTGATTGGTTGATTTATTTTAGTTATTGGCCCTCTGACTGCCTGAGTCGTGTAATAAGGTAGAGTATTGGTACCCATTGTCGGGCACTTTAATTTTTGATATTTCGCTTTTCCTTAGCACTAAAGTTTAGGATGTTGATTAGGTACTTGCACTGTTTGATTTTATTTAAGTGGTATCTTTCGAGAGAAAATTACGGCTTAAGTTACCGCTAAAGTTTAGGATGTTTAGGATGGTGGGGTAAGGATGCCGACAAAACCAATACTAATAAACTATTCCGGACATGACAACACTCGACAAGTTATTGCGTTACTTGTCACGCAGAATACCGAAGGAAACATAGTTATGCATAGTTTTATTCTCGTAGCGAGGGCAATTTCGAACCATTTACTTCATAATGCATAGAAATATTCGCAACATTTAAGAAAATAAGTTAGTACAATATAAAAAGGAACGTGACCAGCATGCGTACAAAAAGCAATCCATTTTCATCTGTATGTGATACTGGCGCAATGTCCGCGACCTAATGGAAAATCTCAATTTCTATCGCTAATGAATGCAGTGTTTCGTTTAGCGCGACCTTCTATATACGTAGAATATAATGTAATGATGCCAGATCGCATAATGTTTCATCATCACTCGATCCGTATCAACAAAAAACATAAAACAACCGGTCAGGGTGATACAACATCATGACATCTTAGTAGATCGTACACTGAATTGGTTTTCAATTCAATCTAATGGCAAAAAGAGGAATGAAAGGCCTGTTCAGTGACTCTTCGATGAAGTCGATTCACATCCTCGAAATCGAGTCAATCGACGCTGCAACCAAAGCACGTGGCTATTTACCAGTACACTTCCGGAACTTTCAACATCCTGCATCCGACCTGCAGCCCGTATAATGTGTAAACCTGCAACCTGCAACCTGCAACCTGCAAATTACACCTTCCGACTAAAATACAGTGTTTTAAAACAAAATTCAGCTTACCTTTTGTGAAACGAGGCTCCGTTCTTAAGTCACTCTTCTACCAGTCACTTCAATGTTCGAAGACTTGCCCTCAGCGTGTACTGAAACGGCCATTGTTCCTCGTTCGTTCCGTTTTTCGTCAAACGGTTTGCAACAGCAGAGTGCACGTCGAAAACAAATTAACGGTACGAAAAGGAAATACTTGAAGGCTGGAAATTCTGCTTCTCCAACCGACATATTGGATTTTTCTTCGGTTCACTTTCAGCAACGTGGGCGAAGAAAATTAGCATATCATTTGCAATTCAATCGAAAATCTCACCATACTTGCATTTGGGGAGGGTGTAGTAAGCATAGCTTTCAACCCTGCTACAGCACTCTAAAACATCAGACAGTGTTCATTAAGGACAATGTTGCATTTCCTACATACTTAACATATCAGCAAGCCTTGTCCTTGAACTATTTTGCAAGATGCAAATCTAACTAAATCAAATCAAACTATAAATCAACTGATCCTATATTCATATCTTATTTTATCCAGGACAGCCTTTCCTTCCTGGCAATTTCCTGGACCTTAGGAGAACTAGAACTGCATTACATCATTTGATCAAGCCAGTAAAAAAGCAGATGATTTTCGTGAACTTTATGTTGATACATGTACACTGTACCCTATTGGCTTCATTGTGTGTTGTTACGTTATCAGCACTTTACAACATTGCTTGTTTCCTCATTGCATAAGCCTCTTGACACAATGGGTAAAGGTGTTTTGGTGACGGCAGTAGGGCTGAACTGACCACTGGGAGTCCACAGAGGTGCATCCTGGGAAAATCAGGGAGAACAGAGTGGAAACTAAATACCATTATAATAATATTAATATACTACAATAACTTCTGGTGCAAGTACTGTTTCTTCATTGAAGGGTTATCCCAACCAATACAGCACATGTATCTCATTCATGAAGAAAATTTATAGGCAGAATTACATGTACAGTATCTTCTTTTAATGTGACAACCAAGAGGCTATACTGTAACCCCCCCCCCCCCACCCCCAATTACTGAAATCACATCTCAGGCAATCCTTAAGTGGGATACGGTAAAAATTAGTTTGATTCCACCTGTGGCCATTGTTCCTGTAACTACAGTGAACAACACAGGGGACTTAGTGTAACAAAATAATTGCATAACCATAATTATTTTAGGAAGGACATACATGACAATCACATAATTACCATTCTCTACCTTTTTTGTTTTTCTCGTGCTTTATTTTCCTTTAGATGTCTCGATAGGCAAGCTGGAAAACAAATTAAAACAAACTGTTAGACAGTAGCTTTCCTAAATAGACTTTTTTCTTGGATCTGATATTCAGCCGCAAGACTGGAAATCTAGGAAAGTTTACAGTAGTTCTTCAGCAAGAGCTACTCCGATCCAAATGCTCTAACACATCATCCAGTCCTTGACAAATGGATAGGCTCCTGTCTTCTAAGCAGAAGGCCTTGGTTTGATTCCAAAAAGATTGTTAAATGACAATTTTAGAAAGCTTTTCAATTCAATTAACTTTCCTTACTGTCGTGTATGTCACTGATGTTGAATGAAAAGAGCGAACGCGCTCCAGTAGCTCAATGAAAAGAGCAAACGTGCTCCAGTAGCTGCGTCAACGATATTGATCAGTTCTGACACTTTTTATTTTTTGATACCGTTATTGTGAGGACAAACAGTCTTGCCAACAATTAGCTTGGTTTATTATGAAGTTTATCTACAGCAGTGGTGCTTTGTGGACAATATTTTCTTCAATCACGACTCTTCCTCAATTACAACCAACTACATGGAATGTTTTGAAAGCAGCTGGTATTGCTGGGAAAGTAACGAAACGAAGCTCTCGCGGAGGAATTAATCTACAACGGAAGATCACAGTTGTACATGGAAATGGAAAGTATAGCACCGTTGGAAGCTATAATAATTATATTTTTTTCCGGGCGTAATGATAGTTTTATTCAGAATGATAACATGCAAATTTCTACAAACGTACTGAACTCGAACACCGGTAACGATGCCTCATTAGCAGTGCATTCATTGGGTAATGGTTGGATGAACACTGACACTACTGCCTTTTCTGGAGTGAATTATTAATAATAACCTGACTTACATCAAATGCAATAACGATAGATCGGCCAGCAATAAACAATGTTCAT
>BLFK01000313.1:361515-376244 GCA_014634185.1 Astreopora myriophthalma | reverse complement strand
CGTAGTTCGAGCCAGGATGGCCGGATGGATTCAACACAATGAAGAGTGTTTTCGCTCGTCACGCAACGCAATCTTTACTCCCAATTGAAAGTATGCTTGGGAGGCGAAAGATGAAGTCGGTAATGTGTACGCGTAAATCAGGACATGTACTATAAGAGTTGTTCTCTTGATCGAATGCTGTTTCCAGACAGACCCGAGCGACACTGAGATGAACAAAAAGTTGTATCAATGGCAACAACATCAATCGGCGGGTCTAAAACACAGGTCACATTCCACAGGTCACTCGTTGCAGGTCATTATTTTGCATTAGGAAAGAACGTAAACAACATTGGGGTTTCATATTAAAAACTCAAAATGAACAAAATCTCGCTTCTTGTAAACCAAGAGTTCCTCTTTATTTGTTCTCTGAGCCAAATTGACCGATAGAAGCAGAATAATGTGACGAGATCTCACTCCCTCACCTTCGAACTCCATTACTCCGCCATGCTGGAATAGACGTCAGCTGACACCTCTCACGTGACAATTATGCACGTGCCAACTATGGCGGGACATTCCCATGTCGAACTTCAATTCATGTCGTCAGTCTATCGCTATTTCGTTGCGCTATTCTTTTTTTCACAGTGTTTTGTATTCAGTCCGCATTTTATACCTGGTCCGCGTTTTATACCCGGTCCGCAGTCCTCGTTTTATACCTAGTCTGCGTTTTATACCCGGTCCGCAGTCCGGGTCCGCAGTCCGGGTCCGCAGTCCGCAGTCCGCAGTCCTCGTTTTATACTGACCGCATATCATTTGCATTCGATCAAATACCAACGTGATGATTTTGGCCTCGAGGGAAAATTCTCAATCAAGATTAGCTTGAAAGGGTATTGGAAACACACTTTTGGTTAAGATAAACTGAAAACTGCTTGCTTTTCAAACTGTGGCTATGTTATTCACACATCGAACAAAGACTTTTCCAAACACAGCAAGCCGTTCAAGCAGGCGGGGTTCAACCCCTCCCTAACCCGTCTTGAATTTGTTTGAGACCGGCTCGAGCCCCGCCCAAATCGGGCCGCTAAAACCCCCTTCGAATCCTACCCGAACTCCGCTTCAACTTTGTCCCGTTCGAATCCCGCTAAATCCCCGCAAACGCAAACATAGATGCAAACATGACGAAGTTGCCCTGAGTTACATATGGGTGCGTTCTACCAACCGAACGCACCCTTCCTAGCTGGTGACACGGTTCAACATGGTGCAACATTTCTTGATTAACAAATGTTGAACCGTGTGTCACCGACTAGCAACAAGACGTACAGAATACATGGAAATCGCTTTGAAAGACTGAGAGTCTCCTCTGACGAATCCATGACAGTCATGGACACAGAAAAGGAACAACGCAGTATACAGCTCAACTATTAAGGACCCCCCATTCCCCCATTCCCCCCCCATTCCCCCATTCCCCCCCCAATTAAAAGTTGTGGCTTCAACCTTGCACAGATTACTAATTTCAGAGACAAACCTTTTTTGGTCTGCCGTCAGTGCTTGTTGGTTTAAGGGTACATCAAGGCATAAGGGTAACGCTGTATAAATTCACAAGTTTTAGATCGGGTTTTCGCGGGCCAATGGCCAGTACTGTTGCTTTCTAGTATAGTTTTTAACATGGTGCCGTAAAACTGTTTATAGCTGTCTGTTGCTCCAGATCTAGACGTCAAGGGTTGAGATAAATTGAAAATCGTGAAAATAGGCCAATTTTGTCAAGTCCCGAAACTGTCATGATGAAAATCGATGACAAGTTTATTGTCAGTGGTTTCTCTCCCGGTAGGAAAAACTGAATACACTAGTTTAATCCGCGGGTAATGATATCTAGGGCTAAGCCCAATCAGGATGATTGAAATATTGGTTGAAGATTTCTCGTAAGTCGAGAGATTCCACAGGAAGTGATCGTTTGGAACTGCTTATCCATTGTTACATAAACTACAACGTTGTTTGTTTATCGGATTACAACCTGCCGTAGGCGGGCACCATCAGATCTAAGCATAGATGTCTACTAAAGAGAAGTGTCCGCCTTAGTTCTAGCGCCGGCTATCAAATCATTAAGAGTTTCATATTCTATGTAAAAAATGTATAGTATAAATAGCTGTGTATAATAACCCGGTTTCACAATCATGCGCAGAACACACGACCTTGGAGGAGTGGGGAGAGAGGGCAATTTCGAGCAAAAAAAATAAAATATGGAATACTGAAAGTAGTATTTTCGAGCTTCAAGATTTCAAAACGTTTTGGGGGAAGATTCCCCCAGACCTTCCTACAGGTTGGGGCCTTCGGCGCTCGCTTCCAAGCTCCCTCCCCCCCCCCCAATTCAAAATACGCTCCGCCGTCCTTGTACTTCAAGTATACAACGGGTTTGCATGAGGACAGCGAAGATCATAAGGGAAGTACTAAACAGTTGGGAACAAACTTTTGATCGTTCGTAAATGAACATTTGTGCAGACAAAGAACGCACTGAGATGCAGAAACAACAAGGAAAGGTCAAGATTCTGAAACCGACATCTCTCTCTATTGCAAGCCCTTTCTGAATTGACTCAAGGGAACTCTAAACCACAGGGTAAATAAAAGTTTCAAAATGGCTATGTGCTTCGCTTTCCTGTTAAGTTTATGGACATGTTCTACGTATTGTGTTTGCCATTTTTAATTTATGGAAAATTATAATTATATGGACATGGGATCGAGATTTTGGGGTCCCGTTAAGCCCACTCGACTACTTTTACGTTTCTGGAAATTTCCAAATTTAGTTCTCGATTTGGTTTGATGAAAAAAGAAACCTTCCTAGCACCGATTGATCAGAAAAAGCAAAAGCATTCTTACTAAAAAGTCCACTGCTTGTCTTCTGTAACAAAAAAAAGTAGTGCTGTGATTATGATGGGTGTCCGTCCTGGTAATTGGAGTAAAAAATTAACGTCTTTTTTCGGGAAAAATCCTGCACTTTTTACACGGATATCGCTTTTCAAAAGCTTTGTTATGTTTTGATTTCGAACTAAACCCGTGTCAAATTCACAGAGCCTGACTTTTTTCCATCTTCTCGGCAACCTCTCCCAGCAAAAGTGCAAAAATTGAATTGGAATTCCTCCTCCAGAGCCCGGTTGTTGCTTTGCCACTCCAGTAGAGAGCATAATATATGAAGCTGAACAATCAAATGTATTCATTTTCAATTCTTTTATTGATTTACCAATTAAGACGAACCTAATTCTTACGATAAGGGTAGTAAGTATATTGAGTTATGTAATTAAAGTGTGATTGTTACTAGTTTACTACTATAACAGAGAGGTTTCATGAGCCAATCACGTTCTGAGGGAAGCTCAGTCTTCGGCCAATCACAAAATGAAGTGATTCGGTCTAATTGGTTTTATTAGCCAATCAGATTGCAAAGTAAGTGAGGGCTGCCGGCGACGAGCGCGCGAAAACGGAAGTGACTAAATAACAATGGTATAAGTTCAGTGCCTGATTGGTTGAAAATTTGATGCTCGACAAGTCAAGAACACACAAAATGTGCAAGTATGGAGAACGACAATGACACGAAAAAGGTTCTGCCTAAGACTAAGTTATCAAAAATGTAAGAAACGGGATAGAAAAACTATCAACTAATCGCTTAAGGTTAGTTCAATGTGAACCGAGCAAAAACGATCTAAGAATTGTAGAAACACTAAAGAGTTTAAATCAAGTGCCAAATACCTGAAGAGTCCAATTGCCCTGTTGGAAGTAAATAAGTCTTTCAAAGAGCATCTTCGTGCACACTAGGCCTGAACAAAAAGTTTGTATCCACGGAAAGTTATATGTTTTTTTTTTTAATTCCGATGCTTTTACAGAGAAACATAGTACTGTTGAATCTGTGATGCCGACCACTTAAACCTACGAAGTATTTTCTCCGGCTACCTTTAAACTTCCCTTCAAAGTAACTAAATAGTCCATCCACCTGCTGTTCCTTCAATTATTCCCCGCATTCTTTTATACTTCATTCCTTGCTTGATTGTTTGACCCCTTCTTTTTGTTCTGTTCGTTGCCTTCTGTTAATCAAAACTAGGAAAGAAGAGAGTCTGCGTTATGGGGCAAGACATTTCAGTCTTTGAGAAAATTATGTTTCAAACAGACATCATATATGATTTGCATGTCACATGTGTTTGAAGAGAGGAAGTCAAGATGGAGTCATAAAATTGTCATTTTCCTGGAGTTTGCAGAAAAGAAAGCTCTTCCTGCCGTTTCGAAATAAAACGTTTGTTTGGAGTCGTCTTAGTGCGCCTGCAGTTTACTAGATTTGATTTTCAAACACCAGGAATCTTTCGCAAATTTTCAAGAATGATCCTCAGTGAATTTAGTGAGCAAAGCCATTGTCTATTGGTCACTGGATTAACGACTGACTAATAACAGGCAATCATAAGGAAACGTATTCAAAGATACTGGGGTTTAAAAGTAGTAGTTTTGCACCGTCGAGCGAAAAGACCAGGCTTTGCCTCTGATAAATTAGCTATAAAAAGAAAAAAGATCCTTAATGGAAAGGAAGCCAAGCAGATGGCGCTTCCTGTTCTACATCAAAACATTATGACTTCTTTACACCCTTGACCACAGACTGTAAAGAAGTACTCTGTGGAATTAATTCTGCTACAATCCTTGTCGTCACTTTACACACCCGCAGCAACTACATTACCATGGTTACAGATGAATCATGATTGCAACCCTAAAGAACAATGAAAATAGATTCAAAAGAAATTTGAAATTTGCTCCTTTTTTACCACTAACACCGAGCTTGCTCTTGTTTCCTTCCTATGCAATGCATAAGGTGGCCCTTGATCAAGACTGCTGTGAAATATTGCTGCCAAGTTAGCTTGACAGTAAAACAAAAGCAACAAACAACAAAAAGAGTAGTAAAGAACCTTTAAGCTTGTGGGGCAGGAAGAGCTTTCTTTTCTACAAACTCCAGGAAAATGACAATTTTATGACTCCATCTTGACTTCCTCTCTTCAAACATATATGACATGCAAATCACATATGATGTCTGTTTGAAACATAATTTTGTCAAAGACAGAAATGTTTTGACCCATAACTTGTCATTAATTAATGCACTCTCTTTTCTTTTCTCTTTTCTCTTTTCTTTTCTGTGTACAGAAACCAACAATTCAAATAAACAGCAACGTTAACAAACCCAACTGGAAGAAGGTAACTTTGTTGGCGTACTTACAAAGGTGAGTGGAGTTGAATTCATGATCACAGAAGACAAATCCAGTCGGTAGTGAGAGTGGATTTGAGCCCAGGACGTCCACAATCCAATCCAACACCCTAACACCAGGCCATCCCCACTTGGGGGAGGAGGGTGGGGAGGGGGGTGAAAGCTTGTACCAGCAATCCATTCACTCTCAAGGGGGGTGGGTTGTGTTTGATGATGACATCCAATTAAAATAGGTATTTGTGGCATTACAAGATTGAAAGCAAGATGTTATTTTACATGAAGCTCATCAGAGACTGTCATTGATAACAGTGATGGTTGTGAAGTTTGATTTTGTGATTTCTTCTAGGCTTCTTACATGAATCAGAATTTATTGAAATTGATAGAGAATTGCCAGAACAGTTAGACATGCGAAATCCCAAGAAAAGGTTACAGCAGAAGGCTCAGGTCAAATCTCCAAAATCCAAGATAAGTCAGTAAATTGATCTTGGTTTTTGTGTTCTGTACAAATTTTCCCCATACAAGACATTGGGTCTTATAAAACCAAGCTCCTTCACTTGATTCACTGGTAAGAAAGGTAGACTACAGACATAAAATTGGAAAAGAGGCATTCTCTTCCGCCATCAATATTTGCCTAGGATAATTATCACTCATTACACAAAGAGCACATAAATTATAAGAGGGCTACTTGATTGTACTGCATGCTTACCTTAAGTCGACCTGTTTACATTCTGACCATCCTTCATGCAATTTCCTCCTGAAACTTTACAACATGCAAATAATTATGCAAACACAGTGATCGCATCCATGTACATTACAAAATGTTACCGTCCACGGGAAAACCAACAAAAAGGTGATGACACGGGCACGCGTGCATGACACGGCACGCTGAGCATGACATACAACACGGTATATGTGCATATTTAATGAGTAGCACAATAGATGTCACGGTGGCTTTTGTTGTGCACACCAAGACACTCCAAACCTTTTGTTTAGCATGGCGTGTTGCGTGTCAGATGCGTGCCAAAAAAGGCAGAGTAAACTACGAGGAAGCAAAGGTCGTGAAGGAACAGAGGACTGTTCTGAAACCCTTCAACACCAAACTGTTTCATTGTCCCATTGTTTCCAAGGAACTGCGTATGTAATTCAAAATAAAGCTTACGTAATCAATAGAACTGAAAAATCATTTAGTTTCTTTAAATTTGACCGTGTATCAGGCGAAGAAGAAAGACACAAAAATCATGCCTTCCTAATTGACTTGTATTCTTACCAATAGCCATCTCAGCTTGAGAGGAATATCGAAGCCCGAGCTTTCATCTTTCCAGCGCAAAATTGGTGTGCAGTACCTGTGACACTCCTGTACGATACTTACGAATGGATGGTAAATGATGATACAAGAAACAACTTAAAATGCAATAAAGAGCCACCTTCAAAGCGCATCTAATATTAGGGACCTTTAGATTCTAGGACGAGAATGAGTACGAGGTTTGACTGCCCGTTTTTAGCGAAAATACTTAGAAAATTTATACCCCTGACGATTAATTAATCTTACTCTTTGTTAGTAACATAGGTTGCTCAGTTATTCTTATTGCTGGTAACTGAGCCTTTTCCTGATCGAAAAATGCCAAAAGTGCTATCGTGTTAGTGACTTGTTTTGACATGACAACAGTTTTGCAAAACCTTGTACTAAAATGACGACCGTATCACGTTTCACGATTATTATTATTTCGTTTTGTCTGCCGAGATATTTCATGCTAAGGGATATGTTTGTAAAATAAATAAGTCAAACTTTAAAAGTGCAGAATATTTTGTCGTAGTTATTAAGTTACACAGTTTGGACAACGTTTTCATGTCGAGTTTAGAAGGAAAGATTGCGTGACAAGCAAAAAGGCATGTGCCAGTCATTCGGTGATCAGTTGCGAATATGCAAATTCTCCATTCTGTAGTGCCGCACCCAGCTACACTTCTGTAATGAAAAATGAACAACAAAATGAAGACAATGATGGATAAAAATATCTCTAAGACAAACGTTTGAGCTTAGCAGCGACAGATAAGCGGGAAAAAATGTTGACACAAGTTTGAGGATAAGATGAATTTACATTGGGCATTTTGTTGTCACACTACTGCGACTCCGAGATGTGGAATTACCACAATTTGATTCCACAATTTGATTCGAAATATAAACTGGTGCTAATATCGCATAAGAATGGATGATAACAGAGAATTTGTATCCGGGAAATCCATGAAACGAACGCAATGACATAAAGAGAGTTTCTGAAGATCCCACCGGACTTTTTCTAGATTTCTCAAAGATGTTCGGTATTTTAGTAAAAATAAAATAGAAACTTGCTTTATGTAGGTTGGGTATGCTTTTTGTTTGCTTATATATTAACATTATTCTGCGGGATTTTTCAGCTATTTCTGCAGGTAAGTCGGCCTTCATTCGGCTTTCAGTGTGCGTTTTGGCGCAGCTGTCATGCAATTTCACTCACTCCGTGTCTTTTTACGCGGTGCTCAATTTTACTTTTGCTGACACGCTCTTTTGTTTGGTATAACACGCACTATTGTTTACAACTTGTAGTATCAGACACAAGAAAATTTTAATGAGGTGTGCATTACGACATGGCACTCCAGTGTTAAAGAAAATTTCTTTTGTTTAGCGCGCTAAAGTAGCGTGCCCGTGTCATCACTTTTTTGTTGGTTTTCCCGTGCACGGTCACAAATAGAGCTGCTTTTTCAGTTATTTCAGGTGACAAAAATTCCTAAACAAAAAAGAAGTCATTATAAAAGCTGACTTAAGGCAACCCAAGAAGAGAAGAAACAAATAAAAGTTACTCAACGTTACTTCACTGTCTCATTTATTTTGCGATTGGTGATCAACAAATAAAGAACTTCTTGGTGATGCTGTGTTTTTGTTTTTGTTACCCTGTAAAAGGGGAAATTTTCGCATTTTTATCCTGAAAATTAGGAAATACATGACAAACAATCCATACTCACGTTGATTGGGAGTTGCCTTCCGATCGGGTCATCAAGAGTAACTTGGGGCGACAAGGCGATGGGGCGACACAACCTACATTCATCAAGAGAAGTCTTTCCGCTGTTCACTTTTCCAAGAAGAACCACTTTTAGATACCTTTTCTCCTGCATTTCACTAACGGTTCGCATAAAAAAACGAAAACTGCCACCAACCGTGAAGCATTAGCGTTAAAAGAAGACAAGAAAGGGGTGTAAAAGACAACAGTTTACATTCCGCATATCCGCCATGTTTGTTTGAAGTAATTTAGCCGTCATGTACCATACATATTGTATAGATAGTTGTCATGTACCATACATATTGTATAGAGCGTTTTTACTGTCACGCAATAAAAAATAAAATCCGAAACCGCTTGATGAAAGAGGCCAAGAAAATTAAATGTTCGAAAAGACTAATAGATAAACAACTTTGGCAAGTCTCAAGTCTGTGTGGTTCATCGTTTCTGAGTTATTTTCCGAAACGTGGTCACGCGATGGAACTCAGTTTGCGATGAAAGCGCTTTCTTTTCGCTCGTGAGCTAAACTACATGACCATAATCGTGTCTTCTAGTGCTTTCAATGCTTAATTTGCTGCAAATCACAAGGGGGAAAAAAACATTTCAAGGTGGCCAACTTTATCCTGTATTTCATTGGCTTATAGGTTGCTATAACAACGAATTGACGTCAACCAACTTGCGTTGACTTGGGTTGGGTGGCCAAACGGTGAAAAACTTGCGTCGACTTGCGGGAAAATTTCATCTCGACCAAAGTGAGCGCAAGTCAGCGCAACTTAACGCAAGTGCACGCAGGCCCTGGCCAAACGAAGTCGCAAGTAGACGCAAGTTGTGAACTTGCGTCTACTTGCGACTCCGTTTGGCCAGAACTTTAAAGCAACCTCATGGTATGAATTTTTGGCGCAGGTAAACTTGTCGGGGAGGGGGAGAAAAAGTGTTTAATCCAGGTTTAATGCATAAATTTATGTCTAACAAAGTGAGTTAGTGATTTTTAATTGAATTTCGCCCCCAAACCCTAAACCCCATAGCATGACTTACGTCATACTATGAGGTAACTTTAGAATTTCAAGACGTCAACTGAAACCGCTCTATTGGGCCCGTTTTCAAACGTTTTGAAAAAAGATTAGAGCAACAACAAAGAGAGATTAAAAGTGTATAAATAAGCCTGTTTATATAATCGTTAATTGTTGTCCTTCAGTAGCATATAGATAGAATAATCTCTAGTTCGAGTGAGGCCTAACACTACCGTGAAGTTTTATACCCAAATATTCCATCAGAGATCAACTCTAGTATTGAAATAGAGCCCACACAAGGACAGAGAAAAACTCTGACCAGGGTGGGATTTGTACCCACGACCTTCGGATTTGATCACCGTTGCTCTACCGACTGAGCATGGCAGCTCGAGTAGCAGCTCGTTCCAAAGCTTTGGAGGCGCCCGCGAGAAAGCTCGACGAAATAGTGTGGTGCGACGAGATCGACCAGGTAGAGTGGTGCATTTCCATGAAGTGCATTATAGGCAAGGAGCAGTAGCTTAAAAGCGGTTAGTTGATTAACAGGCAGCCAATGAAGATCATGCAGAAAAAGGCTATCGGATCCATAAAAATTAGTCGTGCACATGCATTCTGCACGCGTTGGAGCTTTTGGATTTCGTATTGCGGAAGACCAAATAGAAGACTTTTTCCATACTCCAATCTATTTGTAACGAATGCGTGGACTAATGTCTGAGTAGATTCTCTAGACAACTATTTTCTAAATCTGCAAACGCAACTTTCTTTTTCCGGTTAGGCCTTCCGTCGACTACACAAGTTGCAGAGGTTTTTCTTTCTTTTCCGCGGACAAATTTTAGCCGCAAATTTTATCCCTCGACACTAATCCGCACGAATCCGGATAAATACGTTGACGTCATGATTGTCGTGTGAATTCTCTGCCCGAGTCTTTCTCGATCGTAAATCCAACAAGGCGGACGACGTGACAATAAGGCTCAATAGCGAATAACAGGCCTCAATATGCGCATGCTTAATCGTGCATTCAAGCGTTTTTGCAGCCTCTGATCGTTGTAGTGTGGACGCAGAACATTTTATCCGTTTCCATGTGTGGACGGAAAACTTCTGCCTCGTTTCCATTGTAAAAATACCGTTTTCAAATTTATCTGGCATAGGCCCCATCCACAATAATGCGTTTTCAAAAGTAGTCGTTATCGTCTTGGCGAAAACGAAGCAAAATATTTTCATCCACAATAGCGTTTTGGTATCGTTTCCACCTATCCACACTAATGCTCGAAAACGATATAAAATAACTGGGAACTGCATTACGCATGTGTTAAAAAGTTGATTTCAAAAGTCTCCGTTTTCACCCGACAACACTAAAGCGTTGTCAAAATCTCCCGCGCTTTCTTTCGACTGACCACACGAGAAACAGACCGTTTTCAAAACGATGGGTTTTCAAATCCCTCCACTTTGGAAACCGTTTTCAAAAGCCTCCGTTTTCATTGGCGTTTTCGAGCGTCAATGTAGCGAGGATGAAAGGCCAAAACGCATCAAAAAGTATGCTTTTTCACGTGAAAACGTATTAGGCCTCATCCCCACTAATGCAATCCACACATGCCGGCACAATCCAGTTTCCAGAGATATGTGAAAACGATACTAAAACGCTAGTGTGGATGAAAATATTCTGCTTCGTTCTCGCCAGCATGAAAACGGATACTTTTGAAAACGTATTAGTGTGGATCAGGCCTAAAACGTCACAGGAATGTTGAGCGAAAGAAAAAACTGCCTTGTTACTGATGGTATATAATATCTTTAATTTATCTGAAATTTTCGCTTCGTGTGTTAGGGGGCTTTCATTTATTAGCGCTTAGGGGGGGTTGGCAAAATTGTAGGGGGGTTACGTTATTTTGGAAAAGTATGAAGGGGGGGTTGTCACATGTTGACGGAGAAGCCTTTTGAGGGGGGGTGGGTTGAGACTTTATGTTAGCTTTCCCAATTTACTCTGCTGACTTCAGAGCTGAAGGAAGCAAAGGTACAAGTCTTTTATTTTGACACTAATTTAGCCTACCACATATGCTTCTACTCAATACTAGTCATTACATGTACAACTGAGCTACAAGAATAACATAAGGGAGTGCAAATCAACAATTTCTGTATCCAAATTTTCCCTACAATAATTCATACTCATCGTTGCAACTTTTGTGGTGATGCAGATATTGCATGACCGTTGACGTATTTGTCCAGTTCTGACAGTTTAAATATATATTCAGGCCCACAGGGAAGGGCCGGGGTGCGACGGGTGTGCCCCCCCCCCCACAGGGTGCGGAGGTCCATTTTTTTGTTGACCAATGATTTTTAAAGAATATGTATAGTATAGTTCTGTTCTGATTCACTGTTTGTGTAGTAAAAATGAAATAAGCAAAAAGATAAATATATTCCAAGTTTCTTTAGCAGCCGGCGACGGAGATTTTAATAATTTAGTCAAAAGATGACTAGAACTTTAATCAATTTCAATGTTTCTTTCGGCCATGTCTGGACATCTCGTCTCGAAAGAAATTGTTTCTCGTTGCATGTTACACGCAGCAGTTCTGTGTATAAATCAAAAGTTCAAAAGTTTTAGTAATGAATGAAATGATTGTGAAGTGCGGGTTAGAAATGAACTGAAGAAATGATCCTCACACTTTCTGGACAATTTACGCAATTGTCTCATATATGCACTTGAAAAATTCAAGTGACTCCAACGGGATTCGAACCCACGACCTCTGCGATGCCGGGGCAGTGCTCTCAACTGTGTGGCTTCATAGCTTAGTTGGCAAGAGCACTGCACCGGTGTCGCAGAGGTCGTGGGTTCCCGTTGGAGTCACTTGAATTTTTCAAGTGCATACATGAGACAATTGCGTAAATTGTCCAGAAAGTGTGAGGATCATTTCTTCAGTTCAGTTTTAGTAATATCCACGTTTTGAAGTTTGCTTTTGGCTGCCTGTCTTCATATCATACTGCATTCAAAACGCACGTAGACCTTTTCCGATATGTTAATATTTAGCTTTACGTCAAGGCTTGGGGGAATAAAACAAAGGAAACTGAATAAATTAAAAAGGCACACAAGATTATTTCAGTTCCTTTGTTTTATTCCCCCAAGCCTCGACGTACAGCTGAATATTAATATATCGGAAAAGGTCTATTCGTTGTGGGAAATATTGTAAATGTAACCACATTTAATTGTAAATGTAAGACATTTAAAACAACATTTTCTGGTTTCAGTATGCTTTCTTTTTTGAGCAGTGCTTCCGCACTTCGTCGCCGAATACAAAGGCACAAGAGCATTGTCTTAATATTGGCTTTAACAGCTCTAGGCTTTTGGCATTTGCTGAATACAAAGGAAACCTCCAACGCAACAATTAGAGAGCGAGAATTCACTTTTCATCCCATTCCTTACACAAGTTTGGCTCAGTGCGAGCGGAAACTCGACGGCGGGATCACTTGTCCGGACATTCGCCGCAATGGAAAAACCCTGCTTCGACAAGCTCAACTTGTGCTTACTAGGATGTTGAAAATCTTTGATCTGATCGCCAAGAAACACGGTATAAAATACTGGTTGTATAGGGGTACGCTGCTAGGCGCTGTGAGAGCCAATGGTCACGTTCCTTTCGACACTGATGTGGACATCGCCATTCCCAAGACAGACTTCGAGAAGTTCGTCAAATACGGTGTAAAAGAGCTTCCCAAAGATATCTTCTTCCAAACAGAAGCCACAGACGTCTACTGGAAAGTTCCGCTTTGGACTGGCATGTTAGCAAAACTCAGAGACACTCGAAGCTGCTATAAGTATTGCATTGAAAACGGCTGCAGATTTAACGATGGCTTGCAACTGGACATGTTCGTGATCGAAAATGACCACAAGGGAAACTTGGTTGAGATATACAGTCACACAAATTGGTTTCTGCGAAGATTTATTTACGGTCCAATTTTACGAAAACCTGGCGATATTTTCCCTCTGGTGGAAGTGAACTTCGATGGCTTTCTTCTTCCATCTCCGCGAGAATGGAAGAACATTTTACAATCGCTTTACGGTGATTTTATGGCAATTCCAAACAACGAGCCATTTGGTCACATTATTACAGATCCATTTCACAGTTGTGACGAGATACTGAACTTCGGTAATGTAAATTTGACTGTACTGTGAGACCTGTAGTGTGAGAACTGACTGTACTGTGAGACAACATTTTTGTCATGTAAGCGCTCGCTAAGGATGACTCGGCCACGGTCAACATTTAACCGCCTGACGCCAAATAAACGTACCCTGCGAGGGCCCCCTTGATCGTACCCCGAACTTCGATCTTCCTAGGTAAGTACTTATCTGGGAAGATCGAAGGGCTACGTTTTACTTATATTCTTTAGCATTTTACATGAGTTACGTTTTTCTACAAATCAGTTCCCCACAAATTGCAAAACTGGACACAGTTTCATCTTTTTTAAAAGCCTTAATTGTCATTATATAACTAATGACTTCATTCGTAATCGTAAAATGTTTACCTCGCAGATGATTAGTATGCAAAGCGTTATTTGCCTTAAAAAGGTTAATCATCCAAGAAATTTCGAGCATAACACTGCTGCAGAGTTTTCGGCGAAGTCTTCATACATATATTGTAATGAGAGTAGGGCTAACCGGCAACAAACAAACAAACAAACAATGTAATTGCAGTCGTATAATGGGTTCAACCTTTTAAACGATTTTTTTAGCGCCTATATTTTAGTGACTGACTACCTGAAGAGTGGCAAATATCGGGCAGCAATCTGGAATCCGGAATCCGGAATCAGGAATCCGGAATCCAGAATCCGGAATCCAGAATCCAGAATCCGGAAATCCAGGGCTTGGAACCAGGACTCTAGAAACCTCAATACACAAGTTGACTGTCAAGTTCAAATGAAGTGCGTCGTGGTTAAACTATCGACTTAACGGATAAAAGGTGTTGACCGATCCAAATGCTATGAGATCATGTAACGCTTAACTATTTTGTTACTCTCTAGCGGAAATAGGGTCAACACAAAAGTCGCAACACAAATGTCGACACCAGAGACACAAATCGAATTAAAGCAATATTTTCCACCGATGAAAAATAAAATATCGATTCAAATAATGGATGAAATTGGAAGAAGAGTGCAATCCCCGGTTGACTGAGGCTAATAAAGGGTATTTTCGTGACCTGTGATCCATGAAGCGTGATCTGGACTCCCCTCCTTCCCCCTTTATCACCCTACCACCACTACCACTACCACTACTACTACTACTACTACTACTACTACCACTACTACTACTACTACCACTACTACCACTACTACCACTACTATTACTACTATTACCCCAGGTTAGAGAGCGTGGCATTCGGCTGTACGACCTGAAGCGATGTCTGTCTCTGTCCCGAAAAATGTTTTCGTATGTGCTAACGTGGGATTACGGGTTGGGCTTCCTGTTACCGTGGCAACAGGAAAGCCTTGTGAAAACACTTCATAATTTTACGCTTC
>BLFK01000313.1:344388-361041 GCA_014634185.1 Astreopora myriophthalma | reverse complement strand
AAATCCTCTTATCTCAAAAATGAACTTGATGAGCCCTACTTTTTTGTGCTGGAAAGGGAACAGCAGGCTAAGGTGAAAATTCCTGCATTAGTTTAAAAAATGTGTGGAGCGGATTCAGAGCCACCTTAACGTTTGGTTTGTTAAGGTGGCTCCGCATCTGCTCCACAGAACTTTTTACTGAAACCTTGCATAGAGTTTCATGGCCTGCTGATTACTGGCGTAAAATGTCGATCCATTGAGTTCGCTGGTTTAAACAAACAAAAGTGCAGTTTGAAACTGAGCAGTGTCGAAAGTACAGGGCACAAGAACGCTACTCAAATGCAACCAATCACAAGAAAACTAAAACCAATTGCTATTTACTCACTCTCGTTTTCCCGCGCTTGAAGCGGGCTGCCTTTATTTGCCTTGCGTTCTGATTGGCCCGTATAACCAAGAGTCGTGAATTACTTCGACTTGTGATTGGCTGAAGGGTGTACTTCCCAGAGAACGCGATTGGCAGGGTCTGTAGTTAGTTTGGTTCTGGTTTTGCTACACTCAATTAAATGGACACTATATGTACTATAAAGAGAAAGGAAAACCAGAGTACCCCCGGAGAGCAACCTCTCGGAGCAGAGTGGCGACCAACAAACTCAGCCACATATGTAACCCAGGCCATAGGTCACATGGGCTTTTATCACGCGGCGGCCATGTTGGTTAGGGACAATAGAACTCGTACCCCGAGCTTCAAGTTGATAAGTTTGAGAACGAGTTTCCGGGGACAAAACAAGGTTTTCAGTCCATCGAGACTCAAAATGGGCGCTGTGTGACAAAGGCGAATTGGTTTGCTAACTGTCCATAACATTTTATGATTGAAATTGGCTTTGTCATTGCTTTGTTTTTTTTTAATTTTACGACACCAGAGGCCCAGAGCGTCCATCTCCACCACTGGGTTCGTATGACAACACAGAAGTAGACGGAGCTATTTTTTAGAACGATACTTCATGCGCTAAAAAACACAGACAGCCACGTTAATCCAATTCATCCAATCAAATGGCTTTGCATGTCAACGTTTAACAGCTCATTTTTTATGCCATGTGTTTTTTTGCACAGAGAAGAGC
Organism: Astreopora myriophthalma; assembly: GCA_014634185.1. Lineage (NCBI taxonomy): Eukaryota > Metazoa > Cnidaria > Anthozoa > Scleractinia > Acroporidae > Astreopora > Astreopora myriophthalma. The sequence goes on along the minus strand of BLFK01000313.1, from coordinate 359,944 downwards.
GCTTGCAACCATGGCAACCACTTTTCATATGTCCAGAAATGCACGTAATTAGATGCACGTCGATTTTGATAAGCGTCACGAAGTGTCCCCTTGCTCTTCTTCTCAACTTCAACATCACTTGCGTCCAGAAATACAGGCAATAAACGTCACAAAGTGTCCCCCAAACTGTGCTTTTCAACCAAACATAAACAGTTGCATTTACCCTAACCTAGAAATAACCCTACCGCAAACCCAAACCTTATTGTTAGAAATAAGCACTAGACACTTAGACTTAATGGGACACTTCGTAATGGATATCAAAATTGAGCGTGCATCTAATTACGTGCATTTCTGGACGTAAGTGACTTTTCAAGGGAATTTCAACAACTAAAAATAACCTTATATCTACTCCTGTGTTGGTGGCCCGGATTATGACGTACATGTGGACCTCCAACCTATGGGCTCCTGACGACACTTGAAGTCGACATACGTGTACAAGCCCCTCCGTATAGAAGCCCCCCAAATCTGAAACGCAAAAATACCTCCTATAATAAGCCCCTACGAATATAAGCCCCGGGGGCTTGTATTTGGAAATTATCCTCAATTATACAAACCAAAGCAAACTACACATAATCACCATTATCAGGAAGCCTTTTTTAATCATACGACAACGATTCCGTGCAAGATTTGTAGTCAACAAGGGTTGAAGTTTATTGTCTTTTACGCAGTTTGCTCTTCACTTGCGCCTTGAATTTCCACTGACGAATTTTGAATTTCCACCGACGCAGAGGAAACTGATGAAGAACAATATGATCTTTCATAGTCATCATGAACTTTGAGCCTGAACTACGCTACCGTTTTTACTGTATTTTCGTTCTAATAAAGTTTATCGCCGTTGTGTTTAAACTTGGCATTTTCAGAGTGATTAACTTGTTACGAATTTCTAGCCAAAACCTTTAATATTACCAGTTGCACATTCAAAAATTTTGACACAAATTTCCCTCCAATTATAAGCCCAGCCAATTTTGAAACATAAATTTCCCTCCTGTAATAAGCCCCTCCGAATATAAGCCCCTTCCAAAAATAAGCCCCTCAAAAAGGTCCTTTGAAAAATATAAGCCCCGGGGCTTATTTTCGGAATTTTATGGTAAAGTTGCTTGGGGAGCACACCAACGTTAAAGAAACCACTAGGGACATAATGAACCCTGTTGTGGCCACCCAACCCAATCCAATCCAGTGTCAGCCTTGATGGTGTCAATGTAGATTGGAGAATGTTAAAGAGATGAGAGATGCCATGTTCGATTCGTCTGTTTGGAAAGATTTCAACAGGATGGCTCGGGATGATTCCCGGCCTAAGTAACTAAGTCTGACCACCCCTTGTGTCTGGTCTGTGAAAGTGCACCCTGTCAATTGCAGCCTCGCTCTGATGTGTGACCCTCACCACCTTAGTGGTGTATAGCTGATGAAATTAACGACGTAACTCTTACGTTTTTTAGGTTGTCAATGATGCAAACAATCAAATTAAGAACCTGGATTGTGAAAGCGATAATTAAAAATACCTCAGTGATAAAGGACCAATTTAACAATGCTTGGAATGCAACGTACGAAAGACAACCCTGTTGAAAATGAACCGAAAGATATCGACTTTGAGTTAGTGGAACGTGGACCATTGGCCAAGATGATAATTAAAACTTTCAAATTAATCGACAGTCTTTGCACAGCAATATTCTTCTTCTCTCGATTAGAGATAATTATACCGGTATTTTACGAAGAAGATTACGTCAATGGCTCCGTAGCACGACCGCTCAAAGGCATTACTAAAATATCTCTGTCAATATCACTTCACGGTAGATAAACTTCCTTTATATCAATCAATTCATTTATTCAACGTCATATGGCCATTTACAGGATGACACAAAACAAGAACAACATTTTCAGTAATTACGTTAATTACCTGAAAATGCAAAATCAGAATTTGAAGTTTAGACTATTCATGGCGGTGGTAAAAGGGGGTCTACATCACGTTTCTCGGAAAATTAAACGGTCCTTTCACAATTCACGAAAACGAGGTCATAAGGGTCTAGATCACGTTTCTCGGAAAATTAAACGGTCTTTTCACAATTCACGAAAACGAGGTCATGATGAAAATCACAGTTCGCGGCGAATTAAACATGTACTTCTCGTTTCAGGGAAATTGTGATAATTTTGCAAACTTGCGCCTCAAGCCGCTATGGAAATCACGATTGACGAGGAAAAAAAAATAGCCATTTCACATTTCACCGGAAAACAACAAGAGCCGATCACGAGTCACGAAAATATCCTTTACCACCGTCGTTTAAGCAGCTGAAGCTAATCGAGTAGATGGCCCAAAGGATGCCAAAGCTATTTACAAGAATTCTTTTTTTTTCTTTTCAAAGTTTCCTCTTTCGATCATGATTAAGGTGCTAAGCACGTAGAATATCTTTGAATTAGCCTGGCTGTGCGGGATTCATTAGGTAAACCCTGGCATTCATTTTCTCTAGCTAAAACTGGGCATCTTAAAATTGTCAATATGGTTTAATTGAACCCAGGAGTCATCGTACGATAGTTTCATGAAGTAGGGTCATCAGGGTGAATGTAGTCCTGCAGGAGCCCATAATTCCTGAGTCCCGAGAATGTTTCCGGTTTTATTGCTTGGAGAAAATTCTTAATTGAAACTACATTAGAACAGTTTTAACTTGAGTGTCGAAAGTAATTACATGATATGATAATTACATATCAGAGATGCAACCAACTACATTGGTTCGAATCCAATCTGGGGCTCGGATTTTTTCCGAGTTCCCAGTTGAAGATGCATAATATATCTTTCATGTATTTATCGTAGTACTCTCTTTGGCGGTAGTAAAATCAGGTCATTAATTACTGAAAGGTGTATTTGCTTCAGAACGTTATTGGCTCAATAATTACTTTGGTGTTGATTTTACGACAATCAATTAAAAGCCGCTCTAATTTAACATCAGTCCTCTTAGACCTCTTACTTTCAGTCCTTGCTGGAGTGTTTCTACTCTGAGGGGTGTCTCGAGCTTTTTAGGTAGTTATTCGAGGAATCCTATGAAGGGGCAACAATTGTGCCTTAGCCATTGGTGTAATATTAAAAACAGTACTGATCTAATGTAGAATTCATTCCACCAGCTGGCTGAGTGTCCTTGGTATGTGACGCTTTGCGCCCCAGTTTAGCGCACGTTTCTTGCGACTCGCAACTCATTTTGCGGCCTTTTTGTAAATGAAATTAAGACTACTTATGTTTCCAAAGGATCTTGATATCAGCAGGCAAGTCAGAAATTTGAAGAAAACGACAAAACTTTTAAGTTTGTAATACAAGTTTCGACAGAAACTTCTGTCATCTTCAGTTAATTAATGTACAAAGCGTTAGAAGTTGAATTTATACGTAAGAAAAAATGCCAAATATGCGAGTAACAAGAGAATGTACATAAAACGTGACAATGTGAGAATGAAACGGATAGTTTTAGGTTTACATGATGTAATTGCTGATTCAAAGAAGGTTGTTCTCTTTGAATATGAATAGCCTCTTTTATCTTAAGCTGGAAACTCGTAGAGGCGTGATCTAGAATATGAAAACAATCTGCTGAACACAAAGCGCGACAATGTTCAAAATTCTGTAGATGTTTGAAAACGTGAGAGGCCCTATCACTGACTAAGTGCTCACGCACGCGTGTGGAAAAATGTCGGACTGTTTCACCGACATAACAGGCATTACAGCCCGCACATACAAACTTATAAACCACACGCGAACGAAGCCCGCCAGGGATAGATAGGGTCTTTCACGCCAAACATGTTGCCTATTTTGAAAAAAGAAAAAACTAGTTTGATATCCAAATCATTGCAATAGCGCTTGATAAAATGACGAATCATTTTTTGAGTGACGACAGAAAAATGGCCTATGTAGGGTAGCTTGAAGTAAAACGTGGGTGAAGTGGTAAGGGAACCCCTTTACTACTTATGTAAAGTGAATGAGATGACGAGTTTTAAGCCTCATGAATGAATGAATTTTATGAAATTTTATCTGTGTCACGAGTGCGGAAATATTCGGAAACGTGCACACTGAGGAGTCGCACCTAGGACAATCCGATTACTACTGAGTTCAGATCATGCTCCACCACTGAGCTCAGTAAAGGAGACTTGTGCCAGGCTATTAAACTAAGTTCACGAGACAGCTGCCCTACTTTCAACAAGGACTGAAATGGGGATCAAAGCTGCGCTCTCGCGTAATATTTGCTAATTAGGCATATGGAACGTGCCACCTTTCGTGCTTGTCTTCAAACAAGGGAAACTAAAGCAGAAAGAGAGGGAATCCCCAATATATGCCCCTATGTTTCAAGTTATTTTTAGATCGACTCCCACGCTGTACAGATCCCAAAGGGATTAGGCAACAGCCAATCATATGGCGGGAATGTGTTCTTTGAGCGAAGGCTATCCACGCGGAACACATTCCCGCCATATGATTGGCTGTTGCCTAATCCCCTTGGGGTCTATACAGCGTGGGAGTCGATCTAAAAGTAACTTGAGACATAGGGGCATGTATGGGGGATGCCCTCTCTTCCCCCTTTATTTTCTTCTGAAATCTTTGGAAATAGAGGAGCAGAGACTGGGTACTAGACCCACAGGTACGCTTCCTTTAATACCCTAAGATCTAAGCCACAATAGGTAAAAACAGGAGCCCATGTGTAAGAGTGTCCATATGTTATAGTCCGCGCCGTCAGCACAATGAGTAGATGAGGTTATTTTTAGATTTTCTAATTCCGGTAAAAAGTGGTTTCCACGGTTGCAAGCGCTGTCCTCTGTGCAAAAAAATGCGTGGCATGAAAAATGACCTGTCAATCGCTGCCATGCTTAGCCATTTGATTGAATAAATTGGATGAACGTGCCTGTCTATGTTTTTTATCGCGAGAAATGTCGTTCCAAAAATGGCTCCTTCTACTCCTGTGTTGGCGTACAAACCCATTGGAGGAGTTGGACGCTCGCTACTATAAAAATGCTCACATATATACTCTTCGACTACCCTCTGAATTTTCGTTACGATCAATCTCCAACAATCAGAAATTCGAATTGTTACGATCGTTGAAGTATATACGGGATATCGGTCAAGAAATGCTTCCATATGTTGCGATGCGTGCACGAAGTAAATTAGTTCCCCGCGTTTTCTTTTCTGCTCTCGCGGCCACAAGGGGAAACATCAAAACGGGCTGACTATCAAAGCTTTAAAGTTTTAAACTGTGTAAGACTGTTGCTTGTTTGCAGTAGGTTTCCGGAGTCCAAAAGACAACTATGCGCTTGCAAAATAGACTCCTTGCTTATTGGCAAGACAAATTGTTCCGTATCAACACGTTCAAGATGGTTCGACGGCATGCTCCGGAAGTGTTTGTACAGAAATTTCAAAGAAGGAATGAAGGATGTTTGCTCTCTCGGCTAACTATCTGCATTAAAAAGACGGAGATTATGACGGCTGACATCAATCAATAATTCCTAAGTTAATTTTTCTTTGTCGCCGAACAAATAAAGTGTGCCTTTTGACCTCAATCACTGGAGTAGATGATGCATTCACACGTAGCAGAAATTGCTTTCTGTTTACCTTGACATCGAGAGCGGATGTTTAAGTGGGGCGAAGAGACTCGAGAAAGAGGCATTTTACTATGTTTTGGATAATATGAGTGACTACGTTGTAGGTAAAGGTCCTGAAGCCATGCCCGTCGATTTCAAAATCGAGAATACAGCCCGAGAGAGAGATACTGGGACACGTGTCAGTCGAGAAAGCAGTTTTAGCAGTGTCGAGCTGGGAGCTTCGAATTCCGTCAGCAGAGAGAGTAGTTTTTCGAGCAGCGGGAGCGGGATCTTTGACACTGATTCGTCTCATCCTGCTTCACGGTCAAATTCGTGGAGAGCGAACGAAGATCAGATTATTTCTCGCTTTACCGATCAACAGTATGAAAGACTGCACAACGCGCGCGAGAGATACCGCAAAGCAAGGCAGGCGCCATCAAGCGAATCGTCGTCAACCGAGATGTTACAATCGCCACCGGAAAAACCTCAGGCCATGATGACACTGAAAAGGCCTGAAGTTCACGGGCGAAGCATATCCGATCCCGAGATAGCTTTGTCACCGATGGCGGGCCGGAGATCACCGAAGCTCTCCGCTACAAGTCCTGATGGCCTCGTTATCTCGACGCCTTCGCCGAAAGGATTTATCGAGTACCGATTACGCTCGAGATCATTCACCGGCTCAGAACTCGGTGAGGAGGACAGAGCAGATATAAAGGCTATACAGGACTATTCTCAGTCGTCACATTTGCAGGTTCCAGGCAGTGACTTCGTTGAGGCCGGCAAAGCGGCGACAGCGGCGCAATTCCACAAGGGCGCTTCAAACAACGAGGAAACTGATAAGGTAAACTCAAAGGTAAATTTGTTTGCTTGTGTGCGTATTCTCCATATTAAATTCTTTCCGAATTGCTATTTGTAAAACGCGGGCAATCAAATTACAGCAAAAACGTCAAACTCAGTTACAGCTAGCACTAGCTTCAGTTCCTATTGCAGACTCTTGTGGTTCAGTGGTTACCAACACAGAAGGAACGACTCATGTGTAGGAAGAGTGTGCGATAGGAGGCTCAGGCCCAATTCAAAGAGCGAAATTCAAACCCTGGTGTTCTTTTACGACTAACGGCGAACTGAATTCGCTTCAATCGGCATTTGAACGACTGTTTGTTGTTCTCATAAGCTCACCGATAAGAAGCTTAGTACGGAAATTGCTCGAAATTAATTCCAGCCGAAATAACACATAATTCTAGAGCATATACAAAGATAATGAAATAAAACCGAAAATATGTATATGATATGCACTGAGTTTTATCTAAAAGTCGGGAAAATTGGTCATCGTTTGGAGACGAAATCTATTCTTGATTAAACTACCTAATTCTTGGGTTAACTTAGACGTCGTCTTCTCTTTGCCGTTATAAAGCAAGAATGTATGCCGTCCATGATTGTTTTAATAGTTCGACATAAAAAGCTCGATGTATGAACCAGCTGTCGAACTCAACTATTTGGGTCGTTGAAGTTACGAATAAGGTTCGGCACATGTTCGGTACGTACGAATTAAGATCGGCACACGAGCGGCTCGTTTGGACTAGGCCTAAGGTCACACTGGCAAAACGTTAAGTCGATGCTGACTAACTCTATCTTAGGATTTGGTCCCGTAGTTTTAATTATTTATCCCAACACTCTGGGCAGGGGCGGGTGTGGGGGGAGGTAACAGTCTGTTTCTTCGATTCTGTACACACAATTTAAAGGGAACCTCCACTATAACAAGAATATAACTTAATTACTGAACATAATGCTTACCATCAAGATTGTTCGAACTTTTTCTTATGGAAGCGTTTGTACCTGAGATAAACAAATTTCAAAAACGCTTGTTTTGGTTTTCAAATTACCCGGGCGCTGCCATTTTGAATAATTGTGACGTGTAATGGTCGCCCTATTTTTTCAAAACAAAGCTCTTTGTGTGAATAAAATAAAGCAACCATTACACGTCACAATTATTCAAAATGGCAGCGCCCGGAAGATTTGAAAACCAAAACAAGCGTTTTTGATACCAAACCCTTCCATTGGAAAAAGATCGGACAATTTTGATTGTAAACATTATGTTCAATGTTTTAAACTTAAATTCTTGTTTTGTTGGAGGTTCCCTTTAAGAAATTGAAACAGTTTACAACAAAACTTGCTCAGGAGAGTGTAGTCCTGGGAAGGATTGTTCTTGGTGGAAACGTTAGCGACCAACAGATTGGAGTACGGGAGTACGAGAGTACGAGTTTTCCGTACTTAATAGAGTTCCCTATTATTTTCCCTATTTTCTATCTATCTTCAGAGTCAAGTGATTTGTACAATGTCACTGGATCGGAAAAAAAAATACCCTGGTCATTAAATTTAAAAGATGTTCTTCCCTTGATAGGAACGAGATGACTTGCGCGAAGAACGTGACAATCTGAAACGCGAGTGCGAACGCTTGCAATGTGAGCGTGACGCAATGCAGTTGGAGCGTGACGCGCTGTTACAAGAAAAAGAACAATTGCTGTCTGAGCTGAACAACAGAAATGATGTCATACGTCATCTACAAGATCACGTGGTTAGCACATACGTCATGCGTTCTTTGTTAACTGAGAGCGGTTTGAATTTCGGTGTCGAAGAAAACCTTGCCTTATATAATCCGCCACGAAATCATGTAATCAGTCATCAGTCACTCAGAATATCAGTCACTCAGTCAATCAATCAATCAATCAATCAATCAGTCAGTCAGTAGTCAGTCTCGCAGCCAATCAGTCAGTCAGTTAGACAGACAGAAAACAAATTGTTGAACAATTATTCATACACCTTATTCCAAAATGGCCACCATTTTTATATTCTCTTGTTTTTATTCAAATTAGCCCTTTTGGCCTCGTTCATGGTAAAATATTCTTTTGAATTTTGGGCTTGAGGACGAGGTCAAGAGGGCTAATTTCAATAAAAACAAACAGTATCAAAACGGCGGCCATTTTGGAATAAGGCGTATTCGTGCGCCACAAATAACTTTGGAGAGCGACACACACACATGAAAACAAGCCCAGGGTCAAACAATTTTTCCTACCTGGCATTTCATTGTCGTATAACAAACTGTGATGCCAACATAAAAATTGCTCGTGTCGAGGAGACTGAATTAACTTTGCACCAGTATTGTCTCTTCCTCTCTTGAAAATTCATCCTACTTGGTTAATTCCCATTAATGCCCTTTTTACTTTTTGGTTATTTTTATACAGGCCATGACACTGCGCTCTTCATTGGTGGTCAGTGAAGAAACAACAAGTGAATCCTCGCTTAAAAGACAGCAGAGGTCAAAGTCTGAAGTTCGCCGTCCCGCATTCTATTTACCGGGAGAGATGCCACAGACGAATTCTTACACTTGTCTCTAGAGTGTTGCAAACTCAGAGTAATTACACAGTCAATCAATTTCTGAAGGAAACACACCCATCAGCCAATCACAGATCGAAGTAATTCACGACTTGGTTTTACTAGCCAATCAAACCGCGGAGAAAACAACGTCCGCCGGCGCCAAGCGCGGGAAAATGAGAGTGACTAAGTTGCAATGGGCCATTTCCGAGTTGCTGTTTTCCTCTGGTTCAAAGCGAGTCTTGGTGCTCAACCATTCAAATGATAATGAGTTTGATTTGCATGAAAATACCCAACTCATTTCCATTTGAATGGTTGTGCACCAAGACTCGCTTTCAACCAGAGGCAAACATCAATTCGGAAGTGGGCTATTGGTTTTCATTTTGCATCTGATTGGTTGAAAAGTTTGCTCGTTTTTGTTTTTTTTTTTTTTTTGTCCAATCATGGAGCAAACGAAAACCAAAGCAACTGCGTAATTTATACTTTTCACGCTCGATTGAAAACTGCTCTAAAAGAAATCCGGGCCGCCTCGTTTGCTCGAAAGCAAGATTAAAGTCCGCCGTACACTTGGGGAGAGAAGTGAGAAAAATGTCCCGCGATGCAGTTAGCTCAGCCACTTCATCTCGTGAGCGGTGAGTCTTGGTGAGATGTTTGCCTCACGAAGCGAACTTCTCACCAAAACCTCGCTGCACTCTTGAGAAAGAGGCTGAACTGGCTAATTGCCACGCGAGGTACTTTGCTCAGCTCTTTCCTCACGCTCGCGCGCTTAAGTGGGGAGCTTAACTTAATAGCAGATCCCGGGTTAATTTGTCTCCGTTTATAAGCCCTCTTAAACTCCCTTACGAAGATGTATATGCCCAGGGCTTATAAGTGGCAGTTTACGGTATACCCTTTGATCTAAGTCCCCAAACTGTGTAAGGCACAACGAGTTAACGCTAAAACAAAACCTATGTCGACATGGTTACGCGTCGAAGCCCAACTCTCTACTCAGTAATCCACAAAATGTTATAGGCTACGTCACACTTACTTATAATCACAAGCTAATCAAATTTTGAAAAGATTATTCTCTTATCAGAGAGGAACAAACTAAAAAAAAAATAGATAAATTAACAATACTGGTTTTTATTTTTTTTTTCACTCTTTCGTGCAAATCGTATCTATTATATTCGTATTCTCTGGCGCGATCGTAGGATGTTAAACGGAGTTTACACAAAGGATGTGCGTTCTTTCTAAGGACTTAATGCAAACAAATTATATCTCAAAAAGGAGATCGACTAGCAATAGAGTTATTTCAGTAGAGTTATGACTTAGAGTTAGAGTTAACGACTGCCAAAATTCTGAATTCAAGAGTCCCAAAACCAGAATGAAACCTAACCTCTAAACGTCAGTGTTTAGACCTAATGGTAATCACTAACCTTAGATATCTAACCCTAAAACTCTAACTCTAGGCCATAACTCTATAAAAATAACTATGAATAGCTGTCCCCCTCAAAAAGTAATAAGACACTCAGTAAATAAATTAGTAAATGAGCATTACTTATCACAAAGTAAGTTTTCCGACTCAGTTATGTCAGTTCTTAATTGGTGTCCATGTTTTATAATCATATGGAGGGAGTTAATTTGATCGCAGCCTAAAACACGAATCACATATATATTTCGGTCAAAGCTATAAACTGACCTACATTTCAGCGCTGGATGACTCTATCTATAGTTATTATAGAATACATTTAATCAATGGCTTTCACAGTTAAACTGTTCTAAAAGAAGTCTCAATACATTTGCTAATAAACTGTTTCCATCTCTGACATGGTCGAAGTCAGAGGATGGAATTTACTTCGATGATATTGGAACACAGAAAGTACGTGTTAATAAGGGGTAGCTATTAGTCCACGGGCGCAGGTTGTTTTAGGCCCTGTTTACAAGGAGGTAGGGTAACCCTAGCTGCCTTGTAAACGCTCTGCTAGGGACAACTCGCCTACCCGGGACAACTTTTTAGCGGTTTCCATTGTGTTTGCGATGCTGGCGGTTACCAAGCACACAAAGTTGTCCCGGGTGATAGGGTAACCCTAGCTGTGAAATTTTGCTTGTAAACCCGAGCTATCTTTGACCCTCCTGCTGGGGTAACCCTAGCAGTAGGGTTACCCTACGTACTTGTAAACAGGGCCTTAGGCATTATTGTTCTCCCAAACTTAATCATCCTCTTCCGAAACGTCTGCCATCCTGATATTCACGCGGTAGCTGGGTTAGCGATCTGCTTTTTGCAGGGTTGAATCGGCAGTGTAAGGAGCAGATATCTGGTACTTCTAAGGGGTGACAATACGGTGCTAGCCTTCTCCCAGACCTCAAAATATACACCTAATCCCGTTCTGTGTTTCTGTCTCATTGTGACTCTTCCTGCGGCTTTTTAAAACAGTATTCAGAAATTAAAATTACAGTATTTGTCCCCAAAAAGCGCTGCGTCGCTTGATAACTTTTTTGATTCGCGATACGCGCTAAATAACACTTGACATTGTTAAAATCATAAGAGAGCGAGGCGATTCGATTCATGGATACCATACGTGCATTTGGGAACCTTTCGTCTATATTATATCAGTAATTGTTCTAAATTTCAAAGTTGGAGGGAAATGTTTTCAAATGTTCACTTTAACACGCTTATTAGAATGCAATCTTTTTCAGTCTTTTTCAGTTTTTTCTTTAAGAACCTTAACTTTAAGAACGTTGATGGGAAACTGAGATTAACCAGAATTTTAAGAACATGCTAATAACATACCTCAGATTGAGAGTCACCAAGGAACGTTTTTTATTTTGCTTGTTCGTAGTATAAATAAAGGGAAAATAAATGTAAAACTGCAGTCTAACAATGTACTTAAGGACATGCTTTTTCTTTAAACATTAACAATGTGGTTTTCGTATTGCATGATACACTGATGAACATCTCATTTTGTAGTCGAACTGGAGGTATGCGGTGTTCTTAATAAAACTACTAACAGCGGACTGCAATTCATCGAGCAGTTCTTCTTCACAACCTTTCCAAACTAATTTGCATCGAACTCATGTAACCTTAAGAACATCATAAGAAAGTTTACAGGCTCAAATCGCCCAAAAACTAAAGAACGTTCAGCCTCAGCTCCAAAATTGGACGTTCTTGTATATAACTGAAAAATTAAAAAAAAAAAGTGTAAGCAGTTACCTGGAGCTCCAGAGTAGCGGTGCCCATTTAACAGCGGCTCTTATCTGCTGAAGTGCCATTTACGCAAAGTAGGCCACTTCTCTAGAATCGACGTGGGCGCGCGGCGCTTAGCTGGGGACAACGCTTTTTCAAATAAAGACGGAAAGTGAGCAGATGTTCCTCGATAAACGATTAACTTCTCGTCCTACCTCATTACTGACCGTCATTGACCGCGCTTCAATTTCTTTGTGACAAACTTAATACATAACATTTCCTTGTCCGAAAAGCACCTTCCTGAGTTTGCAGTTATTCTTCAAGGAAAAGAAAAAACTCAATTTATTTCCAAAAGGGAAAAGAAAGAATAAATTTAGTGATTGTGATGTTTTCTCTGAGAAAACGATAAGATCATCCGTCATTATTATTGTCGAGTTGTTTATTTTGTAGCTCGGAAATTATGATTACGCATCGTGTTTTGACAGTAATATTATATTGTAAATTAGCTTTGCGGCAGCATTTTGTTGGAAAATTAAGCCAAAAATTCGCTGGTGCGATTAAAACTCGAAAAAACCGCGCAATGATTTAGGCCCAGTTTCTGGGCGGAGCCGTGTAAGTACGGCTAACCTATAACTAATACTAGTGAACTTGGATTCCACTGTTATGACTTCAACTTGGTCTTTCCTTTCCTTTTAGCTTAAAATAATGACAATAACGCGAAGTTTTAACATTCTAAGAATTCAAAGTTCAGAGGATAGTCTTAGGTAGATAATTTTACCTTTTGTAATTGGCGGAAGGACTTCACCCTGTCTAAATAGTCAAGAGTTATCCTATCCTAACTGAGTACAAACAGCATTACCAAGGCCTCAATTCCAACTTGCAACAACTTGTACAGTTTGAGCTTAAAACGTGTACTACACATGTACGGATAAAACACCCTTGAAGAACGAGACAACTAACTTCCGGAAAACAAAGATTCAAAAATAAGATCTTTTTCCCAAAGGAAATCAACTGTTTGATGCTTTATGAAAAAAGTAACTGCTAAGCTTCTAGTTGGGACACTGTCGCGATCCGGGACTTTATTTCAGAGAGTCACGAGCGAGTCTCGAGGCCTCTTTTGCTCGGCGCTCCAAGCAGATGTTCTTCAAAAGTGTGCTATGACATCGCGTTCTAGGTAATGACTCATTTCTTTTTTTCTTTGTAAGCAAACTAATATTTGGATGCTTTTTCCAGTAGCAGGCTTAATTTTTCGACCCAATCGATTTGTGATACTTGCTCCCATTCTCCTTCTCGTTCAAACGTGCCGGGCTAATTACCCAGATCAGTTAAAGTTATCTCAATTATGCATCAGGAAGACTATACAATGATAACCCATGCAAACCTGATAATTAGTTTAAGCTCGATTGCATAGCAAATATCCGGCACTAATAGCATCCTGAAACACATCAAACACATTCCCAAAAATGAAGTCGAGGTTTTCTTATCTTATTTCTGGCTATAAAAGAAAGGACACTGATCACTTGGTTTCGACACAGACCGCGGATAGCTTTCTTCTCTACAGCCAGTGTTACAAGGTTCAGTGCAAGCCAAAATGAGAGGTTCAGACTTGATTGTGGTCCTCCTGTTAGCAGCGTGTATGATAAGCTTGAGTGAGGGTTATTGGCAACCTGGCAAACGCTCTCTGAAAAAGGTGTGTATCGAGAAATAGGAATACATGCGATTATTCGGTAATGGTGTTCCTTCATTTTGGGGCCTATTGCAATTTCGGTAAGCACAGAATAGTCATTCTGTTTATTCGACTCCCGACAGCAGAATGAACGGAATAAATTTACTACGGTTTAATCTGAAAACTCGGAATAATTATCGAAGGCGGCTGCAGCAATTAATTAATATCAAACTTAATCCAGACTACCTTGTGCGCTAATTCTCATTCCACCTGCTGTTGTTTTCGGAATACCCGTTCTTTTGGAAAACGTTATTCCACCGGCTTGTTCGTGCAAGGATTCCTTTACCGGAATAGGAATAAACGGAATAGTGCCGGAAAAGAAGCACCGCTATATAAGAATCCTATCACAAAAAGGTTTTATAGAATAAAACAGTCTCATTGGTCAATAGGTGTGTTAAGATGAGAGAATGTAAACACGGTTGTGACATACAGCGAATTTTGATTGGTTCCTGTGTTGTCAGATGCGCGTTTTGATTGGCTAGAAGGAAATTTATGTGGCCAGAGCGTGTATCAAGAAAATCTATTTCAGTCAAGTAAATCAACAACATTTTCCTCCATTTGCCGAATTATTTTTGAGAAATATTTTATAAAAGCAATAGAGGACTTTTTTTTCAGTGTTTACATAGTCTCATCTAAACACTCGGGGGATTGGGAGAATTCTCCACAGTTATGCAAACCTGACGCGCACCCCCTCCTCTGTTGCTTAAATATAATCAGTCAGAGCGATTTCCAACTGAGTATGGGAAAACAGCTCATCAAAGTCATCACACAGACCAATGCTGAGAACAGACAAAACGATGAACGAGACTTGGCAAATTACGTCCGACACTCACATGAAAACCGCTTTACCAAACAATTATGGTAAATGGCAGCTGAGCGTAGTATTGAAGAACGACATTTCCTTGAGTTGTTCCACCGAAAGGCGCTCTAGGGCAAACACATAAATATGAGGATGTTCGGCAATCCGTAAAAGTTTATTTTTTTTCCTTTTGAAGGACGTTCATGAAGACAGCACCTCGTCCTTAAACCTAAGAAAAGCTCGTCAGCAGACCTTAAGGGTAAGTCCAAGAAGCTTTGAGAACTGTCTTCACTGCCCACTGTTTCACCTCTGCATGTGTGAACCCTGAGTTAGGCAGTCAAGTCACATGCCCCCGGACCCCCACCCACACATGCTCTGCCTCCACTTTCACGATCTCCAAGCCTCTCGTTAAAGTTTATAGAATGCGTGCTTCTTGATTGATTCCATTTGTGTTTGCAGAGAGCAGTTCTTTCGGATGAAGAAATCTGTAGACGCGCCAGAACAATATGTTGAGGAGGTCAGAATTTGAACTCATATATACACAATACGCATTAAGAGCTGCTGGCAAACAAGACAAGTCTTTCGGAGTAAATATATCCTAACAAGAGATTAAAAGATATTATTGAAATTGTAATCACCATATTTAAGTGAAGCTTATGTCAAAATAAATGAAAGAACATCAAACAAAACTTTTTTTTGCCTCTGATCTTTGGTCCAGGTTAAAATGACCAGTGACAAACGTCACCTCCTTTGGTTTGCAATAAAATTTATCTGAGATTCCTCACACCAAGCTGTATGACTAAACGATTTACCAGCAAATCTCGTATGCTGGGTCTTATGAGCTTTCCTTCTATTTCCCCTTTTCGGGAAACATGAAAAGCTTTCCTAACATAGCATGGTATCTTATTTCTCTGTGGGATAG
>BLFK01000313.1:312446-325158 GCA_014634185.1 Astreopora myriophthalma | reverse complement strand
CCCCCCCCCCCCCTGACCCCCTTCAAAAATTTAATATAAATAGTAATATACATGTACAGTAGGATGATGCTTTCTAATCAGTAATCCTGGGGCATTATTAATGTATTTTTGGTATGCCAAATAACAAAATCTGGTACAATGCTGTTACCTATAATTTGTGTGTTATTTTGAATATAGTTAAATGCAATTTAGCAAAGTTAACAACAAAGAGCGGTGCAGATTGGCAGCATGGTTATCTTCAAAGAGCAGTAGCAGTCAGCAGTGCATAGCCTAGGCGGATTCTCATGTGGTCCTTCAGTCACGTGGCTGCACTTGTTGGAGATCTTGCAGGCCTTCTTGTGCTGCTTTCACCCAGTTGGCTTGCTCCCCCCTCCCTTCCCTCCCTCCCTCCTTCCCTATTTCTCCACTGCTTGTCAGTTTGATGGGTGCCTGGACGCCTGGCGTGGGAGCTCATGGCTGGGTTGTGTGGATTGCCAGCCATGAGAGTGTTACTCTGTCCAGGGGCTGGCTGGCTCATATCCCATGCACCCAACCTCCATTACATGACCATTTCCAGCGTCTGCCAGCACACCCCAGTATTCTGTGATTACTTCTGGTACTGCATATTAACAATAACTTATTTTAACATATAGAACCTGTAAACTTCACATGGGTTTCTCCTGACCCATACTCCTAATGTTATGCCATCCATTTAGAAATTAATATACCCACAAGTAAAAATTAATGGCTTTTACAGACTGTACAGTACTGCTCAAAAGTAAGTTACCACCCTCATGCGAGGCACTAATCACACAGTATGCTACGCGAATCATGTCATGTGCTACGCAATTCCTGTGTGCTACAGGATTGCGTAGCGTGCAATGTTGAAAAATCTGCAAGTACAGTGGTTTGGCATGCGCAAAGCATGTGTATGAAAAGTGGTGGTATTGTAGAAATAGCTTGCACGTGGCTATTAAATAACAGAGAATGATGAATGGCTTGCATAAACACAGAATTTAACCACTCTCAAATTTTCACATTTTATGTAAGCTGTGCATTTGACATCATTAATTTTCACTTGTATACACAAAATTGCATGAGCATGATAACATTATATTTCTCAGGTAGTATACGCACTATGATTGGCCAATTAAGCGAGCCGTGTTCTACAGTACGGCCCGCTAGTGTGCTTTCTCACTTGATTTGAATTGTTTACCAAGAGATACACATAAAATAATAAATTCATACCAGCATCTTACTAACCTTGTTTTCTTAGTCTGCACTGTAAGTTACAGCTCCTTGTTTTTTCCAGGTCAAGTCAAGGTCCTTGGGCTACACACGTGGGCTCTAAATTGAACTGTAAAAAATTAACGTGGGTCATAACTTACAGTACAGGGCCGAGTTGTTCGAGGCAGGGTTAGTGCTAACCCAAGGTAAGGTCCAATTAAAACCTATGGGTTGTCTAACCTTTGGTTCGAACAGCTTGGCTGAGCCCTTATAAACTTGGTTAGTACATGTAAGAAGGATTGATTCACACAACAGTTGACAGTCATGACTGTTACTGCCAGTAAAGGCATAATTATATTCTATTGTGGTAATGGCAAGAAAAATCCATGCGGTCCTTAATATTTCTATTACTTTTTAGATCTATGAACGGGACAGCTGGGAAAATGTTTTCAACCTGGACAATGATGGTCATAGTGAGGTACATGTGTTTGTTTGCTTTATCTTGACTACAAGGTGCCTTTCCACCCAAGATGATTAAGCGTGTGGATAATTTAATTTTCCCTCCTTTCTTTCAACTTTGTCTCTTCCCCTCTTGTGTCCCTTCATTATTCCCCTCCTTCTGCCATTTCCCATACTTTCTTTCTTTCTTTCTTGCCTCCACCCCTTCCTCATAATTTCTTCTACCCCTCCATCTTTCTGAGAAATAATTCTCTTTTCTTTCCTGCAGTTAGTCTCAATTGTTTCTTGGTCACCCTGTGGTAATTATATTGCGTCGGCCAGCATCAATGGTGAAATGTTTATCTGGAAGTTGTCTGCTCAGACAGTGATAGAAAGGTGCAAATTAAATACACAATAAATAAAGTGCTGCAATGGAAAATTATTCACACAACATTAATTAGCATAGGAGCTATATCATAGGAGCATAGGAGCTATGGCATGTACAATTTTCAGTATAACTGACAATCTGTTTTTCCTGAAAATATCATTATAGCCTGTGACTTTCAATGTCTTGGGTTTGGAAGACACTCCATCTCTTTTGGAAATACATGTGCCAACACAAGCTGGTTTTCTTCCTTTCTTGGCACTTTCTACAAAGGGAACCCGCCTGTAGAAACCCAAACATTGGTTGATTATTTTGCTTCGGCTCTTTAGGTGCTGACCTCGTATCTTCTATTGTGCCCCAAAGCCTTCACATAATTTTAGGTTAACACGGACAAAGCAAAATTGCATAAGCCAAAAAAAAGTTAACAGAGACCATGTGACCCAAAAAAGCGGGAACGAACAGGGAACCCAGTAACACCACCAGCCACACCCAGCACCTGAAATTTTATCTCCATTGACACACAATAAGGGAGGAGTGGAACTGCAGTTTTTACAGGAAAGAGGCATTTTTTTTATCCTGCCCCATTAATTAATTGTTTTATAATACCTTTTTTCCTTGTTAGAATAAATCATGAGAGTAGACTGACCATCTGTGGTTTAGCATGGAATCCAAAAGGAAACAGAGAATTTGCTTACACTGATAACCAGGTCTGTGAATTCTTAGAGGGTGAAGAAATAATGTCATTCATTTGAGCTAGAATACAAGTTCAAATTGAATGCTTAAAGCTGGACAGCTATACAGTGTATGATTCATTTTAAGTTTAGAGCCCATGCATCCCTAGTGAAAATCTTTTAAGGATCTTCAAAGATCTTTGAGGATCCTGATAAAGATCTCAACAAGGGTCCTCAGAAATCTCAGCAGGATCTTCATGGATCCTTGAGAATCCTGCCCAAGATCCTTATTAAGGATCTTCAACTTTCTGGCTAAGATCCTCAAAGATCTTAGCCAGAGGAGGATCCTGATAAAGATCTTTAAAATTGCTCTAAAGATCCTTAAAGATCCATGAAGGATCCTCACAGAATCTTTGCTAAGATCCTTGTATTTGTTTTCACAAGGATCTTTGGAAAATGTCCTTAAGGATCTTTGCAGATAGCTGAGCAACTGAAGATCTTAGAAGATCCTTCCAAGATCCTTATCCTTAAGGATTGTTAGCAGGTCCCTGAAGATCTTTAAGGATCCTCAAAGATCCTGTACGGTTTTTCTATACAAAAGAATGTACATGTGTAAAATTTAACCTTGAGTAGACGTAAATTACACAGGTCCCTGTTAGCTTGAACAAGAACGTTTCAATCTAATCTCCTGTTAAGAAGGTTTAGCCTTTTTTCAGAACATTAATCAGGTATATAACAATTTGTAGTACAATCATGGCCAGCTGCAAGACAGACTTACTATCCCCCAAAAGCAAGAACTAATAATCATGGAATTTCTTCTTTTTATGGTAGGGTCAGTTTGGTGTCTGTGAAAATGTCATACCTAAAGATGACGTACAAGTAAGCCTAGGATTTGTAACCTTTTTGTATAAAATCTGTGTAGACTGGTATTTTGTGGTCTATTATTTTTTTTCCTGGTTCAAATCTTTTAAACCAGCTGAAATTTTGATTTCCTTTGTCTTATCATAATCTGGAACAAGAAGGGAAACTTCAATAAACTCAAATAATTATTAAAACCACAATGTTATTGGACAGTACCTACACTGCATACAAATACACAGTACATTAATGGAGACAGTTTTTTGATCAGACAGCGGTTGTTAACCCTTTAAGTGTCGAGGGGTCCCCCAGTGACGAGTTCAATCATCTGACGTTAGGCAGAGTGGCACTATTGGGAATTAAAGGATTAATGGAGACAGTTTTTGACCAGACAGAGAGGTTGTTAACCCTTTAAGCCCCAAGGGGTCCCCCAGTGAGGAGTAAAGTTGTCTGACGTTAGGCAGAGTAAAATCTATAAGTGGCACTATTGCGAGTTAAAGGGTGAAACTATTGCTTTGTGTTAAAGTCCTGCTTGTAAGCCCAGCTGGGCTTACGCAAGGTAAAAAAGGGTTTTGATTAGACTTATACAATGGTGTGTATAATGGTCTATATAATGGTGTGGGCTTACGTCTGGGGGGTGGGGTGGGGGTGAGATAAGTATTGTATAAAATTTATAGTTTTCAAAATTATCAGATCAAGAAATAAGAATTAATCAAGACTAACATGTGGCCTTAATCATGTCTTTTTCAAAGCATTTGGAATAAAAATTACAATGTACTTCAAAAACCCTAAAATGCCAGTGCACCTGAAACACAACAAAACAGAATGCAGAAAAAAGACATGTACACCTGTACATGTATAAGTCATCACATGCATTTGACCTTTTCACATTTAAGGGTACATTGAGGGGGTTATTGGCAGGTGGGGAAAGGGGGTATCAGTGGGTTCGACATTTTTATGCAAGTGAGGCCTTTTGCTGCAGGTAAAAAGCTCCAACAAAGTCACATCTTCTAACCACTCAATGGATGATAGCCTCTTGGCCACAGCAATGAATGCTGACAGTGATGATGAACAGCTAATCATTGGGAAGAAAAAACAAAGGAATAAGTCACATGCTTGGATAGATGACGAAGCAGAGGATGATGATGATGAAGATGATGAGTTTAAAGGTAGGGGGAAAAAACACCTGTGGTATTAATACCGCAAAATCAACAAATTAATCTGATATGTACCAGTTGGAGAACAAATACATGTACTTGCAGTTAGTAAGGGTAAATTTTGACATTTTTAAAAGTGTCATTACGGACTTACACAGAGCCCAGTGTGTTGAGTTGGGCGATGCAAAATTAGAAGAAACTTGACCATAGAGAAGTAATAGAATTGGTTTATTTTTATCTTAGCCCGCTATTGTGGACATCAAAATGGTCCTGACAGTGCCGATTATAATGAGAGTTCAAAACAAAAAGCAGTCCAAGTCCTCCAGTGTTTTACTTATTAATTTTTTCAGATATCCGCAAACTTAAGGCAGCGTTAGCAGCACCACTGGACTTTGGTGAAGGTGAAAATGACATTGATGGTGAAACAGCGAGTGAAGTCTCCACAGCTCAGGCTGCTAAAAAGGTTACTACTGCAACTGTTCATTTTTCTAACATAGCATGAGGCAAACTCAGTTTGCACCATAATCTTGCCAAGCATACTGTACTCGTGATGTAAGCAAACTAGGACTGCTTCTTGCTTTGGCAAAAATGCACTGGCAATGTTATAAAACAATTAAAGTTGGCATTGTTTGATGCTACAGTACTGTGGTTTGGAGACTGATGAATGTACATGTACAATAATCAACCCAGCATTTGGACACCTCTATCTACATTGTAGTATAAGGGAGTGAAACCAGGCAGGAGTGTTGATGTGTTGGGCCATGAATTGTAATTTTCAAGTTACAATCGTTAATTTGCAAACCAGAGTCACCATGTCTGTCCACCTGATTGCAGTGTGAACCTAAACATACAGTAACAATTCATTGGTCAATCCATTTAGCTGTGCATAACACTCGCTAAAGCAGGAAACAACTTGGAAATAAACATTCTCTAACTCATTAATAATTGATAACCCAGAACAAAAGAATTCACTTCCGTGACAGAAGTTTGGATATGTGATCTAAATTAGCATAAAATTTTGGCAACTTTAAGCTGAAATTTCTTTTAAAATACTGATTCCTTTGAGAAGCAATAATTATCAAACACTCAAAAGAGTGTTTCATCCTCTATCTAAACACCTCGAATTCCATTTAAAAGCTTGTTTCTTGGTGTTTGGATATCTGATAAAACAATCTTCATGTTTGACACATTATTATGTTACAATTATCATCATTTCAGCATGATTGATGACACCATGAATAAAACAATTTTCATACCTTTGTTTGCAGGAGGTGATCCACGCTCCTTATGTGCCATCGCTTCAGCCAGCTTTCCAGCCAAGCTCAACCCCAGTTCATCTCATGCATAGGTTTATGGTAGGTAATACATAGAGGTCATGGCGGTAGAAAGACAGGAATTAATTTTTCGTTTCATGTGGGTAAAAGCAATCATGCATTGCTTGATATTGTTTATGTCATTGTCTTCAAGCCCTGCTTTTCCCCCAGGTGTGGAACTCAGTTGGAATTGTGCGCTGCCACAGAGAGGATGAAATATCGTCAATCGAAGTGGAATTTCATGACACAAGCACACACCATCCATTGCATCTTACCAATCACTTGGATCATTCTATGGCTGCCTTGTCTTCATCTGCTTTGTTGTTAGCTTGCATAGCACAGGATGATGTGGCAAGGTACAGTGTACAGCTGCCACGTGCCTTGAAAGTCCTTGAATTTGAAATCAAAATCAGATTCAATCGATTCAACTTGGCTGAGTGTAGCAGGCTTTCATATTTGACTGATATGCATGTCACCTACAGTATTCCATGAAATTATTTTTGCAACATCTAATCCTTATCTTTTTAGTGATCCTTTGTCTTTGAAATGAAAAAAAAATATATATATGATGTCTCAGGGAAAAAGCTCTTGCAAAAATAAGCTTGTGCGAAAATGAATTTCAACTGTACATCAAGTGTTTCACCAAGTGTACCTCCTATTAAAGTAATTGATGGTGAAAAATACCTCTCACCAATTATTAGTCTTTCAATGTATTTATTCTGGGAGCATTAAATTACTTTACAGTAAGCTGGTCTGTATCCATTTTGGAAGCTGGGATAATTCTAAAGAATGGACAGTTGAGATGCCATCAGATGAATCCATTCAAGTATGTGTTCTTAGCATGACTTTTTTTTTTCATGTAACCCGCATTTCTACATTACATCACATCACATCACATCACAGCAATTTTTCTTGGACAATTGTGTCCAAAGGGGGAAAGGTGCAATGAGGTTATCCCTATGTGAAGCGCCAACCCAGAGGCCAGACCACTACACCAAAAACTCTTTGCAATCAGTGTGTACGTTCTTTAACATCCCACAAAGTCATCACGATGAAGGGCAGTCATACAGGCCCTATGGTTTATCATCCTTATCCGAGAAGACTAGAAAGTGTAAGCATTTGCAGATGTCATTACAAAGGCAACACTTTCTCCTCAGTTATTAAAGACCCTGAGTGTTGGTTCGCCCAGGGTTTTGAACCCGCGACCTCCTGTACAGGAGTCTGTACAAGGTTTCTGTACAACCTTTAATTTCATTGGAGTGATTTAGGAATGAGCTGTTTGTGTTTAGGGCAGAGTTCATTGTTTCTGTTGTATGTTTGTCAGATACATTGTTTTCTGAACCAATCCAAAGAGACAAGACATGCACATCCCAAATGAAGGTTTTGCTTCTCTGAAGTTATGCGCCAATCAACTCGAAATTTCAGCACAAACCCCCTCCCCCCAGGCATACCTGGGGAATTTGACTTTTAATTTTTCTGTGCTGGGGAGTAGGGAATTGGGTGTGAAAGGTCTTTCCTCGACAGTGTTCGCATGTGCCTTGAAAGTCCTTGAAAGTCCTTGAATTTCAAAACTAAAAATTCCAGGCCTTGAAAGTCCCTGAAAATTGCATTTGGTGCTGGAAAGTCCTTGAACTTTGTTGCTCACGGCATCCAGCCCAGATTGTGAAGTCGCTAAGGACAAAAACGTTACTCGCAAAGAAGTAACAACACAAAAATTAAAAGTAAAAAAGACTGGTAAAAAAGTGTTCCTTTGGTTTGATTTTTCACTGCATTGAGTCCTTGAAAAATGAAAATTGTATCCTTGAAAAGTCCCTTAATTTTTTACCCCAAAAAGGTTACGTGCCTCGAGTTGATCAGTGCATTATTGAGTATTTCTCTCTCATAGGCGGTGGCTATTGGGAGCTCTTTTGTGGCAGCAGCAACCAACAAGCGCTTCTTGCGTGTGTTTACCATTGGTGGTGTGCAGCGACATATTTTCAGCCTTCCTGGTCCAGTGGTTTGCATGTCAGGATTCAACTATCAACTGATGGTCGTTTTTCATCTGGATAATCCCCTTCCTGGGGAACAAGCTTTGGCAGTCAAATTCCTCGATCTCAGAGAAAACACTCTCACAGAGGAGAGGGTGACGCTGAGTGAGAAATCAACTTTGTCTTGGTTGGGGTAAGACACCAACCCCCAGTTGTTCATAGACCAGATGAATTTGGGCCTCTTCATATGAGCCCCGTTGCCAGGCTGGCCCGGTTATCGAGATGAAAGCCAGAGCCAGACCAATAGTTGGGGAAAAAAATCTTCCCGGTAACCCGACTGAAATTTTCGTATGGGAAGTTCTCTATCCTGGCTACCGAGATAGGCCTGTCCTCTTGTATAAACACACAGATTATTGCAAAGGATTTAGTGGTGAAGCGAGATCGGAGAAACTTAGCCAGCCCGATCAATCGGGCTCATATAAAGGACCTTTTATCCGGGGGTTGATTCCCAGTTGGGACTTTGAGCCCGGGAAAATGCTCCAAGTAAAACTGTCGACGGTTTGCAACGATTTTCTTGATTCCAGTTCTTCCCTGTGCATAATGTGTATATTCACGGTTACCATACAGGGTTTTTGGTTAAGGATTCATGCAGGAGGGCATAAGGGTTCTTCCACAGCTAGGCATTTCAGTTTGTTTTTGTGAACAAGTTAGTTGAAGTTATTAACAGGCTGTCAACTTGCCCAGTACCAAGCCCTTATTGGAACCTTTGGGTTACCCTTTGAAGTACAGAAATCAGTATTCTCTCGTAGACAATGCTGAAAAGGGACTTGTCCACTGGATAAAGTTACCCATCCTTTACCCAACAACTTGCTGGGGCTGGAAGGTTCACCGATACAATTTCAAGAAGCACGTTTTATATGTACAGTGCTCGTGTGCAGGTGCCGTCTCGTGGTCGAATTTACTTTTGAGAGTTTTAGTGTCCAGCAATGAGCTCGTTAGCTGAGTTTCTCAACTCCATATAAGTTATTCAACTAGAAACTTATACTAGTAGAGGGACCCTGTGGAAATATGAGCGAATCTATGCAGCATTTCAGCACGGTACTAGAACATGTGGTTGTATCTTGTACTTACGCCGCTTCGTTGGACGGAGGAAAACCAGCCTTAACAGAAGATTGAAGTACATGTAGGCACAACTGTTTACTGATTCTCCCAGTTCCAAGTGTAGGCGTCAATTTATGTTGTATATTCTTTGTTGAATTAAGGTTCTCTGAGGGTGGAACTCCAGTCACTGTTGATTCAGCAGGTGTTGTGAGAGTACTCTCGCGTTCGTTTGGTACTGCGATATGGTCTCCTGTTTGCATTACTAAAAGCAATGTAAGTAGCCACTTTGCAAGTGACTAGAAAGTGCAGCGATGCAAGGGCAAAACATTATTGGAACACGGAATTTATGGGAGTGTGACAAACAGGCGTTTCTCCAACATACCATAATTGTGCCTTGCATTCTAAAGTTGTGCAAATTAGCATTTCATTTGAAAGTTGCACGAGAGAATTTACATCTGGCACGTGCAGAGCGTGCATTAGCATTCAAAATCCAAGAACATTATTATGTTATTTTTATTATTTTTTTAATTTTTCTTTGTTTAACAATTTTGAACTCAGCCTTGAAAATCTTGTCTCCTTTGCAGAACATTGTCAGCAATTTAAATACAGTGGTGTTTGTTTGGAAAGGCCAATGGGGCTCGGAAGAGTTTTTTCGAAGGACTTTTCTGAAGTTGTCTATCGGAAATAAAGAATTGAAAACACCACTGAACCCTTGATGGCTCCTAGCCGGTTTTCATCGCTGCTGACTTTTTTAATCTCGTCTCTCTTCCTTTCTTGCCGTCTTCCTCTGCACCCTCATGATTTTCCTCCGACTTGGTCTTCTTTCATGCAGTAACTCAACCAAAATGATCGGTAAATATCGAACGGACGATGGAAAATATATGAGATTTCATGTTAAAATGATCGCTCAAATTTTGTCATTTTCAATTTTCTTTCAGATGAAGAACAAATCCGATAATTACTGGGTTGTTGGACTCGACGACAAAAGCCAGCAAATAAGGTAAATTTTTCAGGTATACAATGCCGCTAGTCTTATGGAAAAATGTAGCAAAATGGGTTGTGCTTCCCAGTGGAGTCCAAGGAAATGCGACACAGAGCCTACATAATCCATTAAAGCTACTGATGGCCACTGTAAGAACATTCAAAGACTGGCTTTCTAAGCATTGGTCCTTTGTCACAGTAAAAGACAGGACTTTGGTACCTAGAGGTTAATATCTTTTAAAGAAAAATACACCAAAACGGATGCGTGGATTTAGGAAAGCTTCTCATTCAGTCAGGTAATATGTCTGTTTTCCTTACCTCCACAATAAAATGGCAAAGATGAGCTGCCCAATGCCGTTTCATGCAGGATTTCAGTCTTTCGGAATAAAGTTTGTTCCAGGTGGATGTCACAACTTTGTACCGCAATTAAGCGCGGTTTTCCTCGCAGTATCATAGTTCTGTTGTCCTTTTGAAAAATTCTTCAACTTCTTCGTCCTTTTTACTTTGTTTAATTCCGTTTTTCTCGCGTATTCTCGTTTCCTAAAAACGTCAAATTCAAGGTTAAAATTGATTCGGCTTTTTTGTTTCCGTCGTGAAGTTGTGTAGGAACCTTCCTTCTCGTGAATAGAGAGAAACGGCTGCCAGTCCTTTGGCGGGAAAATTTGCGTGGAGGCCGGGATATTTTTGTGACTCTGACCCTCGACCCGTTGCATCCCGCGGAATATGCAACGCCATTGGCCGTATTCTTCACGGCACGGGATAACGAAATTGCAGTATTGTATTGTATAAAACCAAAGTTATTACAAAGCCAGTTTCTTTCGACACTCGTTTGAAAACTGCTCTATCAGATGGATTGAGATTGCCAATCTGAATTTTGCAGTTTTCCCTGTTTCCTTGTTGTGGTGAAAGCTAAACACGACCCAGTACTCCATAATTCCTTTAGGACTTTCCTCTCGATCCATTCGTTACATAATTCAATTTGTTTTGTTTTGCTTTTCTATTAAGGTGCATTTACTGCAAAGGATCCACGTACCCACCTACATTGCCACGCCCTGTTCTTGTTCTTTTGCCGTTACAACTTCCCTTGTGTGAAATGACTACAGAGAAAGGACAGCTGGAGGTAAGATTCTATTGAATTTGCTGTATGCAAAGGGGGTTCAGTACAAGCCATGAATTTTGTGTCAGGTTTTCATTTTGCGACTTCCGCTTGTATATCATTGTTTGACAATTCAAATAATAACATTGTTAGAAATTTAGCATATTCTTAGTCGTCGTGCAACGAGAAGCATGGGTCAAAAGAATTCTTTTCATTGGGAGATACAAGTTAAAACTCATTTTAAAGCTTCCTTAACGAAAGTGACGAGCAGGATCGTACAAAAACCCAACTCAGGTCTTACATTTAGGCATGCATATGCTTGTGCACTGTTCTAGCTATTAGTGTAACTAGGGGCCAACCATTTTACAGTAGTTCGAAGTATTCGCGTTGTCGTGCCACAGATAAGAGATGCTTCAAGCGCTTGGACAGTTGCTAGGATACGAAAAATTAAGGCTTTCTTCGCCATACGTCATTCCTATACTTCATCAATCAAGTTAAAGATCGTTCACTAATACGATGAATGACACAATCCCCCCGTTTTTTTTTGTTTGTTTGTTTGTTTGTTTTTTGGGATTTACAGGAAACATACGTCCGATCTGAAATTCTTTTTGGAGATGACGAAGACGACAGTGATCCTTTTGGAGAAGCATCGTCGCAGATCAAGACATCACAGATTCAGGGCATCATGAAATTATTTGCCGTATGTTTCGCTAGTTATTTTTTTCAAGGAAACAGAAAGCCCCTTGACGTCTGTCCTCTGATCAAAATGTGGGCCGTCAAAACCCCTAGGTTAGAGTGAAAGGATGTCCCCATTTTCCCAAGCACTGAACCACCCGGGCTCCTACCCCGGGATACTAAGGGTACGATTTGAACATAAACTCGAATGGTTCAAAGAAAAAATCGGAGAACTCGAGACTTTCATTTTAGGGAACACCTGACCTGGGAAGCCTGTTTTAGTAGAGATTATCAGACTCGTACAGATGTACTTGACAGTATTCATTGATTTGTTCTGTGACTCGTTACTCGTTATTTAGCTGGCCTGCAAGAGTGATAGAGAGTTCCGTGCAGTTGAGCTGTGCGAGTTACTACCGGACGCTCATTCTGTAAGTGTTAAATTTTCGTGTTAAAAATGACTGAAACGATTTAGTATTCTTCCAAAGGTTTACCTTCGGATAGTTAAGACCACCTTTATCATGAAACACAACCGACCGATTTTAGTCGCGTTTGATCGACCCTCCTCTATGATACGAATAACCTCGTTGAATTGTCTCGTTCTGGGTAAATGTGGGAAGACGTTCTTCTTATTCCGGTAGCTTCACCTTACAATGAGAATGATATCGTTAGTTTAATTAACAAATTGACGTCAGTTTTTTATGCGTCTGTCCTGTTATTGATCATAAATTTCGTCATCACATTGTCAAAGTAGCTGTGGATCCACGAGGCGATAGCCGAGTGGATCCGCAAACTACTTTGACAATGTGATGACGAAATTCATTGTCAATAACAGGACAGGCGCATTAAAAACTGACGTCAATTTGT
>BLFK01000313.1:237463-291682 GCA_014634185.1 Astreopora myriophthalma | reverse complement strand
ACAGTCAACAGGTTCAGGGGATGATCGCCCGGAAAGACGAGTGAAACACAAGAGGCATGATTTTATTGACGGGCTACTAGATCGCAAGCGAGAGAACAACAGTTGTTTCGCGGTAAACAAAATCGATTACCCTATAGAATCCGGCTCTCCAGGTGACCTTTCGCCCAACTTTTGGAGTACATACGGCCAAGTATAAGAGAGTGGAGGCCTGGTCACGTTAACTTACGTTCAATTGGAAACGCCCGACATTTCTTGTTCCTTGGTTCGGGTCATTATTAGTGGCTTGCCAAGACAAATACCACGTAGCTGTTTGAAATTCATGTCATCCTCAGTTTTAACTCGCTGCATTCCTAGGAAGGAAAAGGAAGTTGTTCGTTCTTCAGATCGAACGCCCGCTCGAGAAAGGACACAAAACTTTAAGCCGGGCAGGTAGAGTTAGAAAGAGCAAAATGTCTTATCATATCGGTTGATAAGAAACGACTGAATGGTAAAAAGAGATTCGAAACGTAATGTCTCGAGCGTTAGTCACTGATCTCCCAGAAGCCAGTTTCATTTAGTCCCCTTGATGTATAGACTGAGTCTTAAAAGTCTGGCCCGGGTTGCTCGAAGCATGGTTAGCGCTAACCAGGGTTAAATACCATGGAAACCTATCGGTTTTGATACCTCGTAACCGATGGTTAGCGCTAACCGCGCTTCGAGCAACCGGCCCCTGGAATCAAATCCACACTGTGGATTTGGGAATCCAGGTACGGGATTCCGGATTTCGGATTCCACCTCTGTGGATTCCAGATGCCCAAAGTGGCTTGATTCCAATCGTTTACGCAATTTCGGATCCCACTAGCAAAAATTTCCTGCATTCAGGAATTCCGATTGCCTCACATCGGGTGATTCTTTCTGCTTTGCTGAGAATGCCTATCGCGAGTATCCCTTCCCTTCGCGCTCGGTGCGAACTCGTGCCTTGATTCTGTCTTTTTTACAGCTTTGCGGCAGAGATTAAAAGAGAATAACTGATTTTGCTTTATTTTTTTTTATACAGGAAAATACCAAACCTCCTGGCGAGGAGTGGACATTTTGAAGGATCCTTTCGACTTGACGATAATCCAGCAGTTGCTGTGGGAACTGAAGCCTCGAACTGTGATTGAGCTCGGTGCATACAAGGGGGGCTCAGCCTTGTGGACAGCGGACCTACTAAAAATGTTCGCCTGCGAGTCACGTGTCATCTCTGTTGACATTGATCTGTCTTTATTGGACCCTGAAGCAAACAGGTCCGCGGATGTAGAGTTTATTGAAGGAGATTTGAGTCGAGTTGAAGATCTTTTTCCTGATGATTTTCTGAAGGTTAGTTAGTGTACCTCAGATCTGAAGCGAAACTGAGGTAATTTTAAATCAGTTCAGGAAAGTCAATAAGAACTGATGAATTTACGTCGCTCGTGACATAAAGGCATGGCTGAGCTACGAAGAGTTAGTAGTTTTCAATGAGGAAACATGAGGGCGTCGCCGTTCAATTTAAAACTTAGCTTGAACCAGTCAGGTTTGACATGTCCTTGATCGCGGGTGGTTTTTAGTTACTTGAGCCAGTTATATCTCCTAAACAAGCTGATCTTTTTGTTTCAGTTAATATATCACATTCTAATCGGAAAAGTTTCAAGTAAACCTCGCGTCAACTTCTATTACTAAGGCATCACCATAATTACAAATTAAATCCTCCTGTGTCCATAAAATAAACAGTGAGAGATGTGGAGGTCAAAGCCTTAAGTACCGAATTTGCACATCTGTATTTCAATTTCCAAATTACGGACTCTAACAAATAAAGTGGATTCCATTGTCAATCCCTATTTCCGACCCTGCATTCCAAGGCTTGGATTTGGCATTCCATCTCAGGGAATGTGGCTCAAACAAATTTCCCGGGTTTCTCAGAATTCTGGATACCCCACATAGGACTGTGCATACAAACAAAGATTCGGCAGCGTAGAAACATGTGCCTCGCATATTTCTTTACGACAGAATTTGGCTCATCCATGGCTTCTGTTCGAAGATGCACACGTGAACGTAGAAGGCGTGTTGGAACATTTCGACCGCTTTTCAAAACCTTGCGATTACATCTGCATTGAGGACACAAACCCGCTTGCGCCTGCGCACGCCGGCCAAGGCCTGGTGAAGGAGCGTGCCTTTGCTGTCAAAGGTCCAGCAAAACTTAACGAGCTCAAGAGTTTTTTGAATGGTCGCTCTCACCGATACCTAGTGGACCAGAGATACACTGACATGTTTGGGTAAGTTGTGAACTGCGCATTCGGTGCACCGAGTATTTTGCACTTGGCTTGGTTTTAGAGTGGTTTTCAATTGAGTGTCGTAAAACCAAAACCATTTGTCATAGTCATTTCAGAGCCAATCACGTTCTGAAGGAAATAAACTTCTCAGCCAATCACAGATCGCAGTAACTCATCGCGAATTGGTTTTACTAGCCAATGAAATGACGAGACAAGTAAACGCAGCCGGCGCTAAGCGCGGGAAAGCGAGTGTGAGTACATCGCAATTGGTGTTAGCTTTGCATCTGATTGGTTGACAAAAGTCCGTGCGAGTTTTTGATCCAATTATAGAGTAAATTAAAACCAAAACCAAAGAAATCGCGTAAATTACTTTCGACACTCAAGTGAAAAGTGCATTGCAGACTGCCATGGGTATCAACTGTCGACTGAACACGCGGCTTGTGCTTCACCATTTGCAAGGGCTTTATTATAAAAGTCAAGTGGGCGGAAATTTGTGTAAGCCCGGGTCTACAGATCTTGTAAGCGGGCCCCCCGTTATCATTCTCCTGCCCAGATTCCCAGCGGTTTTTTAAATGCTTGCCGCTGACCAATATAATCCTAGGCCTTTGAACGAGGATGAGTCCTGGGGAAGGATACCATAACAATGGAGTATATTTACCTCGACTAACTCCGATCCTTTATTTGTTTCTAACTCCGATACATTAGTTTTCATTTCACGACATTTTACTCAACGTGTTCGAAGTTCAATTCTCATCAGCCTAATTTTAAACACTTTTCTTTTTTACATCTCCTATCCGCTGCAGGTACAACGCCACATGGAACATGAATGGTTATTTGAAGAGGGTGTAGTCTAAACAGCAACTTCTGTGTTCAGTGAAAAGGCGTATTCGGCCGATGTCATTTAGTTGGAAACCCCTAATTTAAAATTTCAAATATAGAGTTTAATCTCTCGACAAAGTTAACGAGCTCAACGCTTTCAGAACATTGATGGAAGTTGAAGAGGGTGTAGCCTCCCCTCACATAGCTTTTAAATGGTACATGAAGTGTATTATTTCGTTATTGAACCCTAATTTGAAATGGAGTTTTTGAGGAGAGGGTGTGAATTTTAATAAGAATTGTTATGAAATAAGGTGTACGTGAATGGCCTGCGTATCTCACGATACTGGCTTCGTAATAAGTTTTGCTTGCACGCACCATTTAGTAACAGTTAGTTCCTGCCTTAGCGTGTGTATATCGAGTGCTGATCCACGGGGGAGGTTTGGAGGGCACGAAACAGGGCAAGAGTTCTCGCACACTCTGTGTCACAAAAGTTATAACACATTTACAAACTAACAACAGGTCAAATAACAATAAATATTGTCCTTAAGGCGAGGGTAAATCGAAAGCCGTTTTTAAAATGGGTTTAATGCAAACACCTGGTTCGCGTTTCAAGCAATGCCAAAAGTGACCTTATGTTATGCGGTGTTTTGTAAATTTTTGGATGATTTTTGGGTATATTTGGGAGGACTAAATTTTGAGAAATAAGAAATAGTGAAAAATTAATGTAGTTTAAAAATTAGAATAAGGTATTAGTATATGCACATCCAAACTGTCCCCCTACCAGCCGTGGGTGCTCTTGGGTGAAGGTCAACTGTTCAAACTGCTACATTTTCTTTCTTTTACCCTTTTTCTAAAGCCCTTAAAATTCCATTCAAATTCTGGTGTACCCCCGCCAACACACAAGGCATTTACAAGCTAATAAGCAGTTAAATAACAATCAATAGTATCACCCAACTAGTGGACTAATGCAAATCCTGCATTTTCATTGGCTTTATTCCCATATAAATATTTCTTCAACTTGCATTTGCTAACTTTATTATTGCCTTTTCCTGTCCGAGTAGTTGGGTGATGTTAAAACAATTAGACCCTTCGCCCTCAAGGGCCACAGGTCAATAGCCCATGAGGCGAAGGCGAGTGGGCTATAGACCCGTAGCCCTTGCGGGCTACGGGTCTAATTGTGAAATATTGCCCGTTCACGGTTATACATGCGTACAAACGGACGCTCCGAATTCATGATGGAATCCTGACCGCATGCTGACAGTTTTGCATCGGGACACATTGCTGTGGTTACTGGCTTCAAAAGATCTGTTTGCGATAAAATCCTATGAGGGTATATCTATGACAAAGTAGAATTGCTGAAAACGAATCACGCTACAAGGTATCACGACAGAAAAACGCATCACGCACGCTACAATGAAAGGCATCACTCTTAAAGGGGCATCTTTTAAAAAAGACCTCCCTTTCAAGATAATAAAAGATAGCGATCAGATGTCCTTGGGATCTAGGCCCCAATTAAGGGTGTGTTCGATTCGCGTTGTTCCGTAATAAGAACACGAAGGCTGACTTCTAAAAATCACCCCTAGGAGAATTTTGATGTCATCCAAATTCAAGGGAGGCTTTCAGCATGGTTTCCTGACAAAATGTCGTAGAAATCTTCTTCAATTTATTTCCAAAAGAAGACCTCAAGGCTATTCCATTTATTCTTATTTCAGAATAGAGTCAGTGGAACGCGCCCTAAAAGTGAAGCCCAGACTAAGTAGTTGAAGTTTCTCCAATAGCTTTACTTGTCGGCAACCTGTTGCGTGTTCGGTCGATCCTGTTGTTTGATGGTTGTCTTCGGTTCTCAAGTCGCCTTAAAGTCTAATGGCTTCGTTTAACAGTGTAGACACAGTTTCTTGTAGGCCTCGATTGCCTACCACCTCGAACGATGCCAATTTCGACGCGATGAAAGCTGCCAGTATACAGTGCGCATTTCTTGGCGTAATCTCTCTTTTTTATGGATACCTTTTTGCATGAGGTCTTTTGGAGTGATGCGTTTTTGCGCCGCGCTCTTCTTCGTGATATCTTTTTGTGCGATGGCTTAGAGTGTGATTCCTTCTTGCGTGACGTCATGTTGCGTGATGCCCTTTACTTGACGTGATATCAATTCACGTGATTTCTTGTAGCGTGATTCGTTTCAGCAATCCCCAAGTTTTGGCTCTAACCCGGCGGCCTGCTTCAGTCAAGCAAGAAAGGCGTAAGAGAACTGACTCATATCAAAAAAGCAAGCTGCCGGTAAGTAATCAAAGCTTCTGTTTATAACCATTCATTGCAAATAAAGCATCATGCATTCGCATACGGAAACGAAGTGTCCAGATGGCAGCCGGACAAATACCCCGACTTGAACGGAGGCATGCACAGCCACTTCACTCCGAGAAGTTTTCATTTCGTGCCTCTGCGTGAAGGCCCGCGATTGGCAACGTCGCATACAGGGCTTGCATCAACTGAATAAGAAACACGTGAGGGAAATTCTGGTGTTATACTATCGGCACACGGCCTTCGACAAGGATCCTCCATACGAAGGAGGCATGTATCGGGAGGTAGATAGATAGACGCACTGTTGTGTGACGTGCGCACTTGATCATTCCGCACTGATTATGAGTCAATTCACTCTCGCAACATTGAATTGACATTGGCCAAACAAGTGACTTGCTTTTACTTGAATTTTCGAAGGCATTCGACACAGTGCTTGCCTCTTCGACTGCTCAATAGAGTTAGATTTGTACGTTATCCATGCAAATCTTGGCACAAAGAGTGCTTGTGAGTCATTCTTTGCTATTCAAGTGAGTGCCCGAGGGGAACTGTGCTGGATCCACTAACAATGCAAGTATCGAAACTGGCGAAAAACCGAAAGTGCAGACTGACTCTTTTTGCGGACGAAGCCGTTTTTTACGGAGTACTAGTCGAAAGCAAAAATGATGCAGAACTGGATCTTGACGAAACTTCTGAAGGATTTACAAATGGCCTACCTCTCGTGGTTACACATTTTCCCGAAGCATCGGAATTACCGGCGCGAAATTTTCTGCTCCATTTAACATTCCATTCAGTCGGAGAAACGCCAATGTTCTGTTCTGACGGACAACCTACCATATTTAGCGAAAACTTTCGGAAAACTCTTCTCTAAGGGAGCAAGGAATGATAAAGGTTTAGTCTGAAGTGGAAATTACCGTTCCATTCGCCAAACGAAAATTCCGGAATTCTGGCTGAATGGATCGCCCCCCCCCCCTCCCCCCCCTCTCATTGCCGTCCGCCGTCGTTGTTGGTTGTTGCTTAGTCTGCCTTCTAATAAAATCCGCGCCTGCTAGATGTTTGGCTCAGGCTTGTTGTGTCTTTCTGATATAGATGGATGACACCGATTATCATTCATTGAGAGGACAAGTCACAAAAGAGTTGAGCAGCAAAATCAGATATGTTCCAATCGAAGAAAGAAAAGACATTGGGGAGTTATCAGTTGAAATGTTTGCCATAATGTCCCATGGTAATATGAAAGTGCCGTACCAATGATCTTTTGAAATCGAGTCCATGCGTAGCATTTTAGTTATGGTAATTAGATTCGAAACGTGATGTCTCGAGCGTTACTCATTGATCTTCCACAAGCCAGTTTTATTTCGCCCCCTTGATGTAGAGACTGAGTCTTAAAGTGTGGATTCAAACCCACACTGTGGATTTGGTAATCCAGGTACGGGATTCCGGATTTCGGATTCCACTTCTGTGGATTCCAGACGACCAAAGTTGCTTGATTCCAATCGTTTACGCAATTTCAGATCCCACCAGCAAAAATTTCCTGCATTCAGGAATTCCGATTGCCTCACATCGGGTGATTCTTTCTGCTTTGCTGAGAATGCCTATCGCGAGTATCCCTTCCCTTCGCGCTTGGTGCGACCTCGTGCCTTGATTCTGTATTTTTTACAGCTTTGCGGCGGAGATTAAAAGAGACTAAATGATTTTGCTTTATTTTTTTTATACAGGAAAATACCAAACCTCCTGGCGAGGAGTGGACATTTTGAAGGATCCTTTCGACTTGACGATAATCCAACAGTTGCTATGGGAACTGAAGCCTCGAACTGTGATTGAGCTCGGTGCATACAAGGGGGGCTCAGCCTTGTGGACAGCGGACCACCTAAAAATGTTCGCCTGCGAGTCACGTGTCATCTCTGTTGACATTGATCTTTCTTTATTGGACCCTGAAGCAAAGAGGTCCGCGGATGTAGAGTTTATTGAGGGAGATTTGAGTCGAGTTGAAGATCTTTTTCCTGATGATTTTCTGAAGGTTAGTTAGTGTACCACAGATCTGAAGCGAAACTGAGATAATTTTAAATCAGTTCAGGAAAGTCAATAAGAACTGATAAACTTACATCGCTCGTGACATAAAGGCATGGCTGAGCTACGAAGAGTTAGTAGTTTTCAATGAGAAAAACGTGGGGGCGTCGCCGTTCAATTTAAAACGTAGCTTGAACCAGTCGGGTTTAAACATGCCCCTGATCGTGGTAGTTTTTAGTTGCTTGAGCCAGTTATATCTCCTAAACGAGCTGATCTTTTTGTCTCAGTTAATATTGCACATTTTAATCGGAAAAGTTTCAAGAAAACCTCACGTCAACTTCTATTACTAAGGCATCACCATAATCACACTTAAGAAATTACAAATTAAATCCTGCTGTGTCCATAAAATAAACAGTGAGAGTATGTGGAGGTCAAAGCCTTAACTACCAAATTTCCACACCTGTATTTCAATTTCCAAGTTACGGCTCTAACAAAGAGGATTCCATTGTCAATCCCCTACTTCCGATCCTGCATTCCAAGGCTTGGATTTCACATTCCATATCAGGGAATGTGGCTCACAAAAATTTCCCGTTTTCCTCAGAATTCGGGATACCCCATATAGGACTGTGCATACAAACTAAGGGTGCTTTCGATTGGGAAATCCGGATTTAGATCTTAAAATCCGGATCTTCGGATTTCCAATCGAACTCAAAATCCGAAAACGGAGTTCGCGACGGATTTCATTAATTGAAATCCACGTCGGGGAAGGATTTCAATTAATGAAATCCGCGGCGAAATCCGTTTTCGGATTTTGCGTTCGATTGGAAATCCGAAGATCCGGATTTTAAGATCTAAATCCGGATTTCCCAATCGAAAGCACCCTAAGATTCGGCAGCGTAGAAACATGTACCTTGCACACTCCTTTTACGACAGAATTTGGCACATCCATGGCTTGTGTTCGAAGATGCACACGTGAACGTAGAAGGCGTGTTGGAGCATTTCGACCGCTTTTCAAAACCTGGTGATTACATCTGCGTTGAGGACACAAACCCGCTTGTGCCTGTACACGCCGGCCAAGGCCTGGTGAAAGAATTTGGCTACACTGTCTCTGGTCCAGCAAAACTCGACGAGCTCAAGAGGTTTTTGAATGGTCGCTCTCACAGATACCTAGTGGACCAGAGATACACTGACATGTTTGGGTAAGTTGTGAACTGCGCATTCGGTGCACCAAGTATTTTGCACTTGGCTTGGTTTTAGAGTGGTTTTCAATTGAGTGTCGTAAAACCAAAACCAAAGTCATTTCAGAGCCAATCACGTTCTAAAGGAAATAAATTTCTCAGCCAATCACAGTTCGAAGTAACTCATCGCGAATTGGTTTTACTAGCCAATGAAATGACGAGACAAGTAAACGCAGCCGGGAAATCGAGTGTGAGTACATTGCAATTGGTGTTAGCTTTGCATCTGATTGGTTGACAAAAGTCCGTGCGAGTTTTTGATCCAATTATAGAGCAAATTAAAACCAGAACTATGTAACCGAAGTTACGCGTATTCGTGCTCGAACTCCTTTATTAAAACATCCACACTCTTACGGTACTACATATAAACCAGAAAAATAGAAGAATTAGTAAACGAAACTTGAAAACGATAGTTAACAAATGAGAAAGAAACGGATAACACGAAGAAAGGTTTACCTTAACGGTGTGCTGACTCAACGAAATAAAACGTGCTGCTTGTAAAACTTCAGGATATTGGCATAAAAAACTTTGACCTAGGTCCTATTTATTCTAAAAAACTTGACAAAAAATGACGCAACAATACGAATGAGTAACAGGAATAACGATGAGCTGCAAACAGTGAAACGGGACAATAACAAATACTAACGACTAATGAAGTAGTGTTAAGCACCAAGAAAAGAAAAACACTTAATTAAAGAAAAACAAAAGCAAAAGAAATCCAAAAACGCAATTAACACGTTTCGCTGTAACAAGAAGAAATAAGAAAGAAAAAGAAATGTAAGAAATCGCGTAAATTACTTTCGACACTCAAGTGAAAAGTGCGTTGCAGACCGCACTGTCCACTGAAAACGCGGCTTGTGCTTCACCATTCGTAAGGGCTTTATTATAAAAGTCAAGTGGGCGGAAATTTGTGTAAGCCCGAGTCTACCGATCTTGTAGGCTTGCGACGCCCCTGATCATTCTCGTGCCCAGATTGCCAGTGGTTTTTTAAATGGTTGCCGCTGACCAAAATAATCGTAGGCCTTTGAACGAAGATGAGTCGAGGGGAAGGATACCGTAACAATGGAGTATATTTACCTCGACTAACACCGATCCTTAATTTGTTTCTAGCTCCGATACATTAGTTTTCATTTCACGACATTTTACTCAACGTGTTCGAAGTTCAATTCTCATCAGCCTAATTTTAAACACTTTTCTTTTTTACATCTCCTATCCGCCACAGGTACAACGCCACATGGAACATGAATGGTTATTTGAAGAGGGTGTAGTCTAAACAGCAACTTCTGTGTTCAGTGAAAAGGCGTATTCGGCCGATGTCATTTAGTTGGAAACCCCTAATTTAAAATTTCAAATATAGAGTTTAATCTCTCGACAAAGTTAACGAGCTCAACGTTTTCAGAACATTAATGGAAGTTAAAGAGGGTGTAGCCTCCCCTCACATAGCTTTTAAATGGTACATGAAGTGTATTATTTCGTTATTGAACCCTGATTTGAAATGGAGTTGTTGAGGAGAGGGTGTAAATTTTAATAAGAATTGTTATGAAATAAGGTGTACGTGAATGGCCTGCGTATCTCACGATACTGGCTTCGTAATAAGTTTTGCTTGCACGCACCATTTAGTAACAGTTAGTTCCTGCCTTAGCGTGTGTATATCGAGTGCTGATCCACGGGGGAGGTTTGGAGGGCACGAAACAGGGCAAGAGTTCTCGCACACTCTGTGTCACAAAAGTTATAACACATTTACAAACTAACAACAGGTCAAATAACAATAAATATTGTCCTTGAGGCGAGGGTAAATCGAAAGCCGTTTTTAAAATGGGTTTAATGCAAACTATCTGGTTCGCGTTTCAAGCAATGCCAAAAGTGACCTTATGTTATGCGGTGTTTTGTAAATTTTTGGATGATTTTTGGGTATATTTGGGAGGACTAAATTTTGAGAAATAAGAAATTGTGAAAAATTAATGTAGTTTAAAAATTAGAATAATGTATTAGTATATGCACATCCAAACTGTCCCCCTACCAGCCGTGGGTGCTCTTGGGTGAGGGTCAACTGTTCAAACTGATACATTTTCTTTCTTTTACCCTTTTTCTAAAGCCCTTAAAATTCCATTCAAATTCTGGTGTACCCCCGCCAACACACAAGGCATTTACAAGCTAATAAACAGTTAAATAACAATCAATAGTATCACCCAACTAGTGGACTAATGCAAATCCTGCATTTTCATTGGCTTTATTCCCATATAAATATTTCTTCAACTTGCATTTGCTAACTTTATTATTGCCTTTTCCTGTCCGAGTAGTTGGGTGATGTTAAAACAATTAGACCCTTCGCCCTCAAGGGCCACAGGTCAATAGCCCACGAGGCGAAGCCGAATGGGCTATAGACCCATAGCCCTTGCGGGCTACGGGTCTAATTGTGAAATATTGCCCGTTCACGGTTATACATGCGTACAAACCCAGTGGTGAATATGGACGCTTCTAATTCATGATGGGATCCTGGCAAGTTGACATTTTTGCATCGGGACACATTGCTGTGGTTACTGGCTTCAAAAGATCTGTTTGCGATAAAATCCTATGAGGGTATATCTATGAAAAAGTAGAATTGCTGAAAACGAATCACGCTACAAGGTATCACGACAGAAAAACGCATCACGCACGCTACAATGAAAGGCATCACTCTTAAAGGGGCATCTTTTAAAAAAGACCTCCCTTTCAAGATAATAAAAGATAGCGATCAGATGTCCTTAGGATCTAGGCCCCAATTAAAGGTGTGTTCGATTCGCGTTGTTCCGTAATAAGAACACGAAGACTGACTTTTCTAAAAATCACCCAAGGGGTGGGGGGGAGGGAGAGCTGACAACTCAGACTGTTGGAAGTTGATTCAGAATTTGCTTGTTATGAAGTCTTTGAAAAAAAACAACCAAAAAACCAGAAAATTTGTTTTTTAATCACCGTGCTTAATGGGAGCCCAAAGTAAAAACCCCGTTCTAGTTTTGCAATACTTTTGCACCTAGACTGAGATTGGTTGAATCCTGAATAGCAAACTACAAAACTTTAGATTTGGTATTAATGTAATCTCTTCACAAGACGTGAATATTAACACTAAATATGATTCAGTAAAAATGATAAGATTAAAGAACATTTAAGATTAATTTTAAACTGTGTCATGTCGGCAACATAAGTAACCGATAGAAAACAAGTTCTTGCCAAATTATAAAGTTTCATTATGGTTTTGGCTTCTTCTTTTCCGTTCTGGTCTGTAGTGGGTTCTTGTCTTCTATTTGTGTCCTCGCGACGGTTTCGGCATCAAAAGTGCCCTTCTCAGACGAGTCTGTCAGTTTTGTTTTTCACATTGGGTTGGTATGTCAGTGTTGTGTTCCCAATTGTGGGACCCGTTTTTTTTATACCTTAGTCGCAAAAGTGAAGGACTAAAGATAAAAAATGCGGGTCCCACAATTGGGAACACAACACTGACATACTAACGCGATGTGAAAAACAAAACTGACAGACTCGCCTAAGGAGGACACTTCTGATGCCTAAACCGTCGCGAAGACACAAATAGAAGACAAGAACCCACTACAGACCAGAACGGAAAAGAAGAAACCACAAGCATAATGAGGACAACCGCCTGGGCCAAGATAAAAGAACTTGCAAAAGCATAAAGTGTTAGCCTTCAGGAGTTGAGGTCCATATTCGCAAACGCGTTCAGCACATACACGCGGCTCAAGTTAAGTTAAAAAACAAAGTTACGAAAGATTTCACGCATATCACCAGAGAATCGTTTCTTACTTAATATAAACTGGTTTAATGTCGATTACTTTTGAACGAAGATATGTCACTAAAAAAGTAATGAATTCTTCACTTTTGTGGAGCAGTCAACGAATTAACTAAAGATCGTTTTCACAAGATTTCGTGACGCCATGTTGGTCTACCAACATGGAGCGATGGTAATTAGTTTTACTTTTCGTATGAATAGACTCGTTTTAATAATAAAGACTTCGCATTTAGACTGCTTTGAAGCAGCTGCGTCTAATCACCGAGTTCATTAGAGCGGGTTCGGATAACTCGAGCAAAGGACCAATCAAATTACTTCACCAGAGACCAGTTTACCCTTGCACGCACTGCGGACCTTTTTTTCCCTTGTATTGTGGGACCCCGTTGTCTAAAGGATTTCGTATTGGCTTTTCTTTTTGCAACAGTACACCATTCCAGAAACAAGCAGCAAAATGATGATAACTCCAGCCACGATTACGGCTATCTTCCAGGCTTCGAGGTGGTTGTGGGGGCCTTGAAATAACAATATTGATTAACAGTGAATACGTATAAAAACTGTATTAAAGGGGTTAAGTCACCGTATTTTGGAGTGATTCGGAGAAATCTTCAGTTAATTTACGAGTCTTTGACTCGAAATTCCTGAAATGAAACTCCTTTATTTATATGATCATTATTTCATGACAAACAAGATGATTCTGAGCCAAAATGACCATTATCCTGGCGAATTATATGATACTTGAAACAAATCGGCCCGGTTTTTTTTGAAGACGAGACGCCTGGAGGCGGTCACGTGGGATGCGTTGATCAAAAAATGGCTGTCAACAGTCAGTGTTTATACGAACAAATAAACTTGAATAGAAATGTTTACGTCAACATTCAGTACTGCATCAACAAACGGTGTTGCAGGCGGTGTTGCTTGTACCATTTCGCAAACAAGAAGTTAAAAAAAAAAAAAAAAGCAAGAAGAACAAGTCAACAACACGGATATTATACATGGTCACCCATCCAAGAAGTAATCCCAGCCAACAGCGTTTAGCTTCAGTGAGAAGCACAAGCACGTGGCTAATTACCATATGAGACCACGAGGAAGAAAGAACGGAATGCGACCGATTTTTGTACAAGTGGTATGCCTGTGGCATCCCACGTAATTACCTAAATGCAGTCCGTTTCAGTCTTTCCTTTTCTCCCCACACACGCACTTCTTTGGTTTGTTGTATTTCGTTTATGTTGTTCTTCAGTTGTAAGTGGTTATTGTGATCATTTGTTTTCTTTTATTTCTGAGCACATGATAATTCATGGAACTGTCTAAAATTTCTTGACATGAGCCCTTTAACTGTGCATGTAGCCTGTGTAGGAAGCGTTTCAGAGTGTTTTTTAGCGCCCGAAAGCCAATTTCCGAGTTTAGACGCCCATTTACACTACAAGAAAAGTTGTTAGTCACCATATATTTTCGCCGTGTAAACTATCCGTACCAGGTTTTTATGAAATGGATACAGACCCGCTTTTTTTCTGGTTTGGGGCCATACACTGCTATCGCCCCAAAACCGGGAAAAAAGGGACTAGTCCGGAATCCTTTTTGTTGTAAAAGTCGGGTCCTGATTCCGAAAATCGGTTGTGTAAATAGTGTGCTCATAACGGGGCCTTAAGGCCATTTTTTTATGGGCCAAACCTAATCGCTACCTGTGTAAACGGAAAAAAGTTGGTCCAGACCACTTTTTAATGAGTCCAGAATCTGTTTTCTCTGCAGTGCAAATGGACCTTTGGATGCGGAAGGGGAGAGGGGGGTCGTGATCCCGTTCCACGCACAAATTTGAACAAAAATCCCGCATCACGTATACTTTTAACGAAATTTTACGAGTCACCTGCGTCACATGCACTCATAAATTCACGAATCACGTATCTTTGTGTTTCTTCACGCGTCACGCGTTAATTTTTGCCCTCATCCTGCATCACGCGTAGACCCTTTGCTACTATCAAAGAACGGCCATGGTTGCCACAGCCACAGGATCTTGAAATTCCCTGACTTTTCCCTGACAAATATAAAATTTCCCTGACCAACTAAATTAAAAGATCACAAATTGGTCCTGTTAATGGCCTCCAACCTCCCCTCACAGCCAACCTCTCCACCCATTTACTTATGCTTTCAGAAAGTCACATGCAATGTACATGGATTGATAGTTTCTTAAGATAACATGGAAAAATATTTATTTTCTTGGAAACTCAAAATCAGCTTGTCATTTAATTTCTACCAATCCAACACGTTTCACGTCCGTAAAATGTACCCCAAAATTGGACATGTTAGATTTCATTCACAAACCAAGCATTACGAGCCTGCATTACAATGACAAACAGTATGATTATCAGAAATCTAGCAATTGTGCTAGATTGATACACGAGTAATATCAATTTCACTTTTCCCTGACTTCTCTCAAAGACTAAACTTTCCCTGACTCGAAATTAAATTCCCTGACTTTTCCCTGACCTTGAAGAATTTTTTTTTTCCCTGACCATTTCCTGACCTGTGGCAACCATGACGGCTACTGCGCGTTTGAAAATGAATCTGAAGTTAGAATGCTCATCGCAGTTGCAAAGAAACTTGAAAAAAATCGAGGCTTGGACGGGAGTCGCACCCTTGATCGTGCAGTTGTACTGCACGCTGCTCTACAACTAAGCTATCCTGGAGAAAATGTGACAATGTATACACTACTCCGTTGACGGAGCAACTTCAAGCTGCTGCAAAAGAAGCCTGATACAAATCCAGTCGCACCCAGAATGGTTTTAAAAAGGGGCAAGGAAATAATATTATCCTCTGCACAGATATGTCAAGAAATGCA
The DNA here is from genome assembly GCA_014634185.1 of Astreopora myriophthalma. Classification (NCBI taxonomy): domain Eukaryota; kingdom Metazoa; phylum Cnidaria; class Anthozoa; order Scleractinia; family Acroporidae; genus Astreopora; species Astreopora myriophthalma. The sequence continues at coordinate 276,454 of BLFK01000313.1, read as the reverse complement.
CGTAATTAGATGCACGCTGATTTTGATAGGCGTCACGAAGTGTCCCCCTTGCTCTTCTTCTCAACTTCAACATCACATGTGTCCAGAAGTACAGGCAATCATTTAACGTCACAACGTGTCCCCCAAACTGTGCCTTTCAACTAAACATAAACAGTTCCATTTACCTTAACCTAGAAATAACCCTGACGCAAACCCTAATCTTTTTGTTAGAAATAAGCACTAGACGCTTGGACTTAACGGGACACTTCGTGATGGATATCAAAATTGAGCGTGCACCTAATTGCTCGCATTTCTGGACATAAGTGCCTCTGCAAACGTTAACGGTCCTTGAGCTGGGCTAGAGGCCGTGGCTAGCGATAGGCAACTAGCCACGGAGTGGTAAAGTGTAGTTTTGATCTGCAGGCTTTTACCCTTATGGCTAGCAAAAAGATAAATGACACAGCAACTGGAAAGAGATTCTAGAGAAAAGATAGCAAGCCAAGCATCAAACTACTAGTTATCAGGCCTACATTAAAAGAATAAAAAGTCAACGCTATCCCTTTCGAATTGCCAGCATCCTCAAACTGTAGATTACAAGCCTTTAGTACTGCTGAAAATTGCGTTGTGTTTAGTGTACTAGCTTCTGGGCAAAGTGAGTTGAAACGTTATCAAATGGAAAGTGATTCTACAGCAGAATTAACAAGGCGGGCATCAAAGTCAGTACTAGTTTCCCACTTAACATACAGCATGTAACCTTTAGCCCTTCCCACCGTGTTAATAAGACAACAAACTCAAATTATTGCAACATAGCATTTACCTGATGAAGGGCTGGTGGTAGGTATTATCACTAAAAAGAAACCGTAAAATGACGCCGGGTTAAATCCAAGAAGAAAAAATAGCTTCTTACAGTAAAGTATTCATGAACTAAAGCTATATTTTCTTTTAACTTTCCACTCAACACTGCTGACCTGATTTGAAGCGGCAAAGCGTTGTGCTCATATTACAATGTCTGCTTGCGAAAGCTCGCTTTGCGGGAAGCCTGTGGGAACCGTGCCTACTCTACTTTCCGAGGCCATCTCCGAACTCAGTTTTGCTTCCAGTACGTTTCACAAAGCATGTCTTGCGTGGTTGAAATTGATATTAATGATTTCTTGCATATGAATGAAAACTCCACATCACAAGAAGGCCCGCCCGTGCACCTGTGTTGGGTCGTTCAAAACACGGCTAGCGCTAACCCTGTTCCGAAGAACTCGGCCTCGACTCGTGTTGATGACGAGGTTAAAAGCAAGTCGGAGATGGCCTATTTGTTGCCAGCAAGGGTATTAGTGTGCGCAACGAACAACGAAATATTTATGTTCCACCGCAGTGCAAGCTGGGCGAAAAATGTAGCTGGCATTTCTAAGCCTTCGCAAACAACGCAATTTACGCATTAATCAGCGAGAAAATTTTCCACCCTTAAGAAAGGAAACAGGTTTCGCTGACCAATGTAACAAATTCAGCAGTTCAGTTGAGTGTCGTAAAACGAAAACCAAAGTAATTAAAGAGCCAATCACGTTCCGAAGGAAATACACACTTCAGCCAATCACAAATCGAAGTAATTCGCGCCTTTGTTATAGTGGCCAATCAGAACGCAAAGCAAGTAGACGCGGCCGGCGCCAAGCGCGGGAACTTATCATTTGAATTGACTTTTCGGTGAGAGTCTTTCGACAAATAGTACTGGACGTTCCCTACTTCGCGAAACAAAAGAGAAATTCACAAGTCGTACCGTCTGTGTGATCCTTTCCGAATGCTGAAAGCTATTTCTTGGGCGCTTACCATTTGCGCAGGTCGTTCCGGTAGGAAAACAAGTGGAACGTTAAAAATCTCGGATATTAAACCTCGACCATGTGACACCTCCTGTGATGGTTTCCAGTAACACGAAGAAATGGTACAGAAGATTCCCCGACGTTTCAGTAAAACAGGGAAAACAGCTAATACTGTGGAAGGTAATGCTTCTTTTTGCCGGCAAAATTACCGCTGAGATTAACCATTTAATTTGCGTTTTCAACAGAACAACAGTTTTTCCCATACAAGTGGTATAAGCGTCTAGGTTTTAGTTTTTAATCTGATTGGCCGAAAAGTTCGTGTCGGCTTTAATCCAGTCATAGTACAAAGAAACCCAAAGCAAAGGTTTTCAATTGAGTGTAGCAAAATCAAAAACAAAGTAATCACTGACCAACCACAAATCGAAGCAATTCACGATTTGGTTATAGTAGCCAATCAGAATGCAAGGAAGGTAAAGGCAGCCGGCGGTAAGCGCGGGAAAACGTGAGTCGCAACTGGTTTTAGCTTTTCACCTGATTGGCTGACAAGTTCGCACAAGTTTTTTTTTTTTTAATCCAATCATAGAGCAAAACCAAACCAAAAGCAAAGCGATGACGTGATTAGTTCAAAACCGCGCTAACGCGGGGGTGTAGAAAAATGGGTAAGAATGACTCCTATCAAGGGCCTGAAGACATTTAAGGAATGTCATAAACAAGAAACAGACGAACAAAAAATTAACCAACAAGCAAAGAAAAAGCCCAGGGCCAAGTTGTTCGAACATTTAACATCGATTAAACCATTCATAATTGTTTAAATACACAATATAGCTAGACTGGGCCGCAGGTGGCTTAAAGAGCTAATCGAGGCGGACCGGTCCTTAGTCTTGTTAACATTCGTCTTTAAATTAATGCAACTTTAACACGAGATACCACAGTTCACTATTCTAACTATGGAAATACCAATGACACGGGTCAAGCGGGGTTTGTGCTAAAGTAGGATAAAATATTGATAACCACACTGAGTTAATCAGTTAATCAGGTTAATCAGATTTAATCCCAGCCGAGTAAGTTGTAACCATGCTTAAAGCAACTCTGCCAGGGTTATACAATTTGAACATGACTTTGTTACCAATTCCATACCTGGTGGAATTCCGCACATTCCAGCACAGCAACATCTACTTGTCAGTGCAAAATACTGTGAAGGAGAGCATAGAAACATCATAGATGTTTTATTAAGCAATTGTGGAAATATTTGACGAACATGAGCATGCTGACACACCGAATTTAAGTCTACTTTTCCAAGCCCGGAGCTGTTTTCATATATTTAACTCAAACAGGGAGAATAAGCCTCTTACGAGGGAGATTGCGAAATGGCGACGCCAAGGGCAACAACGAGAACACCACAAAACAATAGCCTTTGTGAGCAAAAACAATGGCTCTGCACGCTCTGCATGTGCGTTTTTCTCTTTTGGTACATTTCATTTCATTTACTCAGGCCACTGAAAGGCTGCTTACAACTACATACTTACATAGGTGTCTGTGGGGATATTTGTCGTGTTGACGTATTTAAAGGTGGTCTCGTCTTCTGTCATGTTCTCGTTGCAGATCAGTGAAATTTTGGCTGAATGATGTTCCCCTTTACTACTCCTGCAAAAAGTGCATTTTTCACAGAAAAGAAGAATTTGCAAACAAATCTATCTTGCCTATTTACCCTGTAATCCACAAGAGGTCCCCCAGTGGTCTGGCATTTGACAGAGTAAAATCCATAAGTGGCACTACTGAGAGTTAAAGGCCAGAGTTTTGACCAGATGGAGAGGCTATCAAGCATAAATGTGGTTTGTATTTTCATAATTCGCTTTTATCATCCTAATCTCAATCACTCTTGAACCTATATTTCTTTGTAATTACCTCTGACCTAAAGTGAGAGATTTTTTTCATTGCGTGCTTAACCCTTTAACTCATAGATTTTACCCTAACAAATGCCAGATTATTTTACTCGTAACTTGGGCTACCCGTCAGGAAGGAAAGAGTTAAGATAGGATTGTCATAAGCTTGAAAGATCAGCAGTGGCCCGCATAGCTTGCCCTGGTTTATTGTTGGGGAGTATGTGAGCCAGTGGCAAAGCCGCGTGAGGAATGAGGTGGAGTACAATGAGCCATAGAGAGAATAATAGACTTTGGGGACTTTATTTATTCCTCATGTAGGTGCAACCCTCACAAACACACGACTACCTCTATTAAGTTTGTTGGTCCTTTTTCAATCAGTGTTATCATGCAGAAGAATTAGGAAAAACATAACAAAAGATGAAGTGGTTCAGTTTAGGGAAAGAAGGCCTTCATCCAAAGAAAGCTAATTTGCGGGAATGTAATTAGCTGCAATTCACTTTAAGTCTCCGAAAACAAACTGAGCAGGAATTCAAAGGAATACGGAATCAGTACATAATCAACAGCTCACCTGAAAACTAAGGTGAGGTTTGATCTTATAAAGCCATGATCAGCTCCAACGGAAGTGCTCTCAAACTTTGCATGTTCCTCATCTCCAAGGCTTTGGCACTGGTGAATGGATTCATTTGTCCACCTGGCAACCTTTCAAATAGGATTAGATCATTAATAAAATTTGAAATAGTAACATTAACACACTTAATGTAAATTGACCAGAAGTTATCTTGTCATTACGTCAAAACTTTAAATTTGGTCTTTTCACATTCCTGCTTTGCACCACGGATTGTACTAAAACCCATGCTGCTAGTGCTGCACGATTGTTTTTCCTCATTAAACCAGCTGGTTTTTTGGTTTTGCCATTGCTGGTCTCGTTACTGCTGCTTAAGCTCCCTAATGACAATGACAATGATGATTACACAATTTCAGCTGTCAATTTGTAGTGATTATAGAGTAACTTACTGAAGCTTTAATGCATGGTTGATCTCCTGGACGAGTATAATTGTCTCCAACAAATTCATTAAATACACCACAAGGACTGTACGAATAATACCATTCCTTGTCATCCTTAACGGTGAACCTACGGTGAAAAAGAAAGTGCAAAATGGCTGCGGTCACAAAATGGCTCCAATTCACCCACAGGCAAAAGACTCTTGCCCACCAGGAAGCAACTTTTTGTTTGTGACCAATCTTCCCTAGGGAGGTGAGATTGCCTTCGGGACATTTCCATGGATACATAAAAAACAACAACAACAACAACAACAACAATAGAATTACCCATATAACAGTCCCAGACGTAACTCCTATGGGTTGAGTTAATACATCAACGACACACTTGGCTATTGCCTCATGTGCCACTTTTTTGTTCTTACCACACTCTCATGTCATCTGTGATCTATTAGCGACCTTTAGATTGGAGAACAAGTGCGACAGTGAGTACAAGTTTGCGGGCGTACTGCACATGCACGTTAGGTTTGGAAGTCGAAAATTCTCCAACTGTGCATGCTCAATACAGAAAACTCATACTCAAATCGAAAGGTCGCTATTACTGGACAGACACACGTCAACATGGAATCTATTTGTTAACTGGACAAGGACGGACAGAATAATGAAAGTACGTTATGTAAGTTGCATGACATGGACTACAGTGACCCTGTGCTTTTCTGTAGTTTCTGCCAACCTTCCCACGATTGCACAACGACATCCCCTGTACGTCAAACCTTGAACCTTGAACCTTGAACCTCAAACCCTCCACAAGAGCGTAGCTGAGCTTCATGAGCTAATGCTGATTTAAAATGTGTCCAGATTCACGAATGCATGGCAGCACAAGGCGTTGGGTTTGCTTCGCAAAATTTAACTCCACATTTAAATTTATTTTTGATAGGGCGAACTTTTACCTAAGTTTAGATAACACAAATTAATAAGCCTTAAACTTTTACTCGATCAGGTGCCCTACCTTGGGCTGGAAGAGTTAATCTTCAAGGGCAAAAGATTCACGAATTTCGTATCGTTGATATCTTTCTGATCTTTCGCGTAGCTACACGCACATCCGTTATAACCATACGGAGGAACGCAATCAGAAGCGAACGAAACGCACCAAATTCCCGCCAACAAAATGCAGGTCGAAGTAAATGTGAGCAGTTGTTTGTCTGAAATCTGCATAGTGAAAAGAGCGTCTTAATTTTTCTTCCACACGAAAAGTGCATGTACAGCAAGAGATCGGCTACTCAGTAGAGTTAAGCACACGATTTCCCGGAAATGGGATAACCGTACAATCTTCAGTACTCACGTGCATCGGACATGATTAGCCAATCCCAAGACATGTCGGCCCAAAAATGGATGGCTTTGCTTTCTTTCAAAAAACTGGTAAGATCTTTCGCCATACACGGTGTAAAATTACGTCTATACTTGCATGATAATTATTTGAAAGATCAGACAGGCGTCAGACACTTCAGAAACAAACTCGTTTTCCATTGGTTGAAAATAAAATTCCTGCCCAGGTTCGCTCAAATTTATACCAGACGTCAACATGGCGACTTGAACACAGACCTTTGTTTCCACGTTGCGTTTCAGTAAAGTTATATTGTACGCTCTCGCGTTTACGCCTTCCAAAACAGAGAATTCCGAAATGTAGTCAGATACGAGACATGCCGTTCAGAGAAGATGAGCGTTTTGGAAGGCTTTAATTTGAGGTAGTTTGACTGCGTGTGTTAATGTTTTGACAGATCGATCGCGGAAGAAAGTGTTGTTCAATATTTGTTGCGGCAATATTGCGACAAATAAGGGACTGAAAGTCGTGGATATGGAGGAGACCTGTGATGAAAGACAGGAAAATGAGCTGCAAGTTATTCAGGCAATATATATGGATGATTTTCAAGACCTTCGCGACAAGGTAGGCAACGTCTCTAAGTGCATGTTAATTGAATATTCTTCGCTTAATTGATTCAATGATGACACGTGGTTTCTATAAAAACAGCACTTTCAGTCTCATAAATACTTTTGATTCGGTATTTGTTTGCAAAAGTAGGGACTGCTCCAGTGGAATAACACAGTTGTACACTGTACACGCTCTTTCTTCAAGTATGGGAGGAAAATCGCATTAAAACTTAAAACAAGAGAAAAAGACCACAACACAAAAGAAAAAGATCACAAAACAAAAGAAACAATATATAATATTGAGCTCCATTTTGCCAGGGAGAAAAAAAAGCTCCAGAATCAATTGAAAAAGAGGGAAAAATTTATTGTTGTACTCATATAATAGAAGAATAAATAGTGATAATTTGGTGCACAAGAGTTGCCTTTCTTAGTGGTGGTGTTATTATTATTATTATTATTATTATTATTATTTTTATTATTATTGTTATTATTATTATTATTATTATTATTATTATTGTTATTATGGCAGTAGAGACGTCTGGATGCCCAGGGCCAAGTTGTTTGAAGCCGGGTTAGCGCTAACCTTGGGTTAAGTCCGATTAAATCCTATTGGTTGTCATGGTATTTATGCCGGAATAGCGCTAACCATGCTTCGAACAACTTGGCCCAGATGGATAAATAAAGCTTTGGCTGGGCAGTTGACCGTGACCAGCCGCAGCATCGACTAAAATCTGTATACAAAATAGCAATTATTCCAGAAATTAAAAAGAACAACCTAGGCAAAAAATAATTATTTACAGATAGAAACTATCAATGAAAAAACAAACTAATGCTAAAAACAGTTCTTACAAACTTAATAAATTAAAAATGTTCAATAATATTCAGTTAATTATCTTGTAAAATTAAATTGTCTTGTAAAATTATTATTATTATTATTATTATTATTATTGTTTTGAGTAGTACCGCATTTTTCATGATTTCCTATGATCGTGACCAAAAACAGTTCTTGTAACAAATGCGATGATTTGTCTAGACAAACAGGAATGTTTGGTGCTAGAAAAGACATGTAAAAAAGTTGGCCATTCACAGAGCTTGAAAATGTTAGTATGTGGGATTGGACTGATGATTCTCTAGACTCTGCACTGAGAGATTTTCTCTGGGTTTTCGGGAACTTTTCCCTTATCCCCAGAAGACCAACAATATTTTTGATTGATTTATTTAATATGAAAGAAATGACTATGAAGTGCATTTTAGAAATCAACTGACAAAATGATCCTCACACTAGCTGGACAATTTAAGCAATTGTCTCATATGCACTTGAAAAATTCAAGTGACTCCAACGGGATTCGAACCCACAACCTCCGCGATGCCGGTGCATTGCTCTTACCAACTGAGCTATGTCAAGCCACACAATTGAGAGCAGGTCAATTTATTGGGCTCATGCATGAGCATCAGTAAAGAGTGACCCCAATTATAAGTGCTTCAGTGCTAAATCAATTGACACCTTAAGTTTATTATTTTATCAATTTATTCCCCAGCTTTTGCTTGATGCAAAGAATTTCCTTTAATTTACTCCAAAGTGGAGTACTTGTTTATTTGATTTGTCAACTGGTTAGCCCAGGTGGTTGAGTACCACCCTACCATATGTGAGATTGTGGGTTTAAACCCCTGTGGGTTCCACTAAAGTAATAACTGAGAATGAATTGTTACCTTAATTTGTAATTACATCTGTGAATGGTTAGACTTTCTTGTCTTCTCGGATAAAGATGATAAACGGTGGGTCCTGTCTCTCACAATGTTGATTTACAAACTCTGTGATGTTACAGAAGATCCCACACACTGGTCAAAAAAGAGTAGCCAAGGGGACAATTGTTCTGTGGGTTTCATGGCCACTTTTGCTTAAGGTATCAAGGGCAGCTGCTGCATAAACCAGTAATCATAAATTGCACTGCAGTCCAGTGGCAAGTCAACCCTAGACAATGTTGTTAACTGCTCCTAAAAAGCCCCTCTTCGGGAGTGGTCTAGTAATTTATGTTGTTTTGTGGTTAACTTCTAAAGATCGTTTTTTTACCGTCAGCCTGATGACCCACCCAAAGTTTGTTTGAAACTGACACCACTGCAGAGTGTTGTAGCTAAGGAGGTATATGCCAGAGTTGACCTGATTGTACAATATACCAAAGATTATCCTGATAGGTAAGTTACGACAGTAGAGAGCTTACAAAACCACTGTGTTAATGGCAATGAGTATGCCACAAAACAACAGGTTTAGGGAGCAAAAGCAATGGCTCTGCATGTGTGTTAATACATAATTTTTGGTGCATTTCTTTACTGCTATCTCCTAAGTAACGACGTGAAATGACCAAATTTATGGTTCTGTGGAAGACATGAGCATAATATTATGATCATGAATTTTCAATTCTCTCTAGCTACGCTTCTACCCCACTCATACCAGTTTAGTTCCTCTACAGTTACTACACATTTTGAATGTGCAATGCAGATACGTCCAGAAGTGCAAGTAATTAGATGCGTGCCGATTTTGATAAGCATCACGAGGTGACCCCTTGCTCTTCTTCTTAACCTCAACGTCACTTGTGTCCAGTAATACAGGCAATAGACATCACAAAGTGCCCCCCAAACTGTCAGCTTTTCAATTAAACTCCTAGAAATAACGCTAAAACAGTCTGTAACCTTATTGTTAGAAATAGGCACTAGACAGACTTAACGGGACACTTCGTGATCAATATCAAAATTGAGCATGCATTTTCATTGAAAATTACTGGCATTTCCGGGCATAATGGTGCATTGGGACGAAATAGTTGCATAGTGATGCATTTTGCCTCTTAGGACATTGATCAATGACATAATTTTATTAATGCATCGTGTAATAAAGGCAAATTCCTCTGAAATTCAAATGCGATTTAGTTGGCTGATTTAAAGTGGCTCAAGGGTTTACACTTGCATACACTGTAACTGCTGCATGTTGATGTGTTTGTTGTTATTGTTGTTTTCATTTTCAGGAGCCCCAAATTGTCTTTGTGTAATGCATCAGGGATCTCAAATGAAGATTTGAGTGAACTGCAAAAAGAGCTGCAGCAGATGGCAGCTGATCTAGTTGGGGAGGTGAGTTATTCTACTGCCAGTAAGGAGCTGCATAGCTGTCAGCAACTGAGTTCATTGCGCGGTATGCAGGGCTTCTAGTAATTCACAAGGGCACGATTTCGTGAAGTGACTTAAGATCGGGTATGAATTCATGCAATTTGCTCATTTCCACATAATGCTGTGAAATTGGTAGGTAAAAGAAAGTGACAAAAGATAAATGCTCAGGGTTCCTATGGGTCGTGGAAAACCTGGAAAGTTCGTTTTTTTTATAGTAATTTTAGCCTGCAGTGCAGCCGTTATTTTGGAGCGGAATGCTAGATAAATCAGGTTTTCGATGCTGCCATCTTGGATTGTAATTAGATGCTTGACCGGTGGAGGGTTGGTGCAGTGGCAGATCGGGGGTGAGGCACTTGTCCACTTAACGCCTACTCCCTTGGCAAATATTTTCTCGCCCCAATCCTCCACAGTTACCAAATCTAAGATGGAGGCCTAATACGAAAATGTGCACTTGCACACCCAAAATGCACCAGCACTGCAGCCTATAGTAATTTAAGTATTTCAGTTTCAAGGCCTGGAAAGTCATGTTATTTAATAATTGTCGGTCATGGAAAGTCATTTATTATTAGTTGTGTATGATAGATAAATAATTATTGGAAACCTCAAAGCAAGGACAAAATAAAATAAAGGCTAGTCATGTGAGAAAATACCCTTAAACGGGAATGATTTTGACAATTTTTGAAAGGGACAGCTTACTTTAGGTCTTGGAAAACTAAAGAAAAAAAAATCATGAAAATTTGTGGCATTTGAAAAGCTCAAAAGAGTACCAACTCTGACACTTAATTTGCACTTTATTTGAAAACTGGACAGATATTAGCTTTATTCTTACCCCCGAAAACCCTTTTAGGACTGTTTAAAAAACAAGACATTTTCCTTGAGGTTGATTTTCATCACCATGCCTCTAAAAATGAGCAGTCAGGCCTTGGGTTTGCAGGGAATCTGGTTACTGGTTTTAAATCTAAAGCAATTGATTTTATACTTGTCTTACTACAGTGAGCAACTGCATTAATTTTTTCATATTAGGTTTGACAAGGTGAAACAAAGTCAAAGAAAAAACCTCGTAATTTGGCATCTATGCCGCACTATTCCCCATTTTTATTACCATTATTAATCTTTTATTAAGTATTAATCTTTTATTAAGTATTAATATTATATTAAGTATTAATATTATATTAAGTACTAATATTATATTAAGTATTATTATTATATTAAGTCTTAATGTTATATTATATAGTATTAATATTATATTAAGTATTAATATTTCATTAATTTATTAATTAATGTTTTGTTTTATTAATTTTTTTTATGAAATATCAGAGGCCCTGGCTGTAGCTAGGTAATCACATTTTCTGGGTGGAAATCTCATTAAGATCTCATAAGAACCTTGTAAGACATGTTCAGTCAACTCTCTTTAAGACGGACGCCACCGGGACTGGCCCAGGCAAGGTGACCGGTTTTGTCCCTCTATACCTAAATCAAATAAGCAAATTATTATGTTATTAGTGATTATTGCAAACTACTCCGACCAGGTGATGGTTCTTCAACTGGCACACCATGTTCAAACATGCCTTCACAAGCACAACAAACCACAGCTGTCATTTTACGATAAGATGATGTTCAACAAGCGTAAGGAAGAGGAGAGGTTGCAGGCAGCCGAGCGAGAGAAGCAGCTGATGGAAATAGAAGCCAACAAAGAAAGAGAAGAAAACGAGGTCTGTAGAGGGTCTGGCTGGTTTCTCTGATTCTCTTTCCTCGTCAAAATCCACTTCCAGCTCATTACATCTGGCTGTGGTGCTTTGCCATACATGGACTGTATAGTGGCAGCCAGAGGCTCCATAATTATGCTTTGGGCTCAATCTCATCAAGTTATGTGCGTCCTTGAATGTTCCTTCCCAATTTAGTCCCCTGACTTCCAGTGAGGAGGGTTTAAGCACAACCATCTCTTGTTTTCTTAATTCTTAATGATGTTGAAAACATTAGTTCTTCAAACTGATCATTTTAATTTTTTTTTTTTTAACCAGAAACGAGAAATAGAGGAGGAACTTCAAAGACGAGAGGAAGTCATGAAAGAAAGTAGAAGACGCAGAGCAGTCGTAATTGCAGTAAGGAGTTATTTATACTTTTTTCCTCATTTTTTATGAAGAACTGATAATAATCTTTTCTCTTTCAAACCCATACAGAACGCAGGCAAAGCCATGCCCTTCTCAAAAGGCACCAAATTATTTGTGTCTATTTTGGGGTCTGTTTTTGTTGGCCACAATTTCATAAATTAAATTAATAGTATCTTTAATGTTACCTTTCCAGGCTTGAAATTTAGCACTCACTAAATTGTCCTCTTTTGTCTTGAAAACATGTGAAATTGTCATGAAAATTTTTAGAACATGTGGATCTCCATTTTAAAAATGGCTTTCTGAGACAGACTTGTTTTCTGCCCGACTTTTTGAGAAATGGGTCTCAGGCCACAGTTGTTCAAAGCTTTGACAACTTTTATTCATACCACATGTAAAACATCTTTATGCTGATGGTTTTCTATAACCCTGTCGAGACTGTGCAGACTGTCTAGTACAGTAAAAACCCACCTTTAAGAACCTAGGGGTTTAAGAAGTAATATATGAAACATGAAGAAGGGTGTTTCACCGGATATCCAAAATGAAGCCGAAGGCCAAGTTTTTTAACCGAATTCGAGGTGTTTAGATAGGGGATGAAACACTCTTTTGAGTGTTTGATATTGCTTCTCAAAGGAAAAATTTGAGTTGAAAGTTGCCGACATTTTATGCTAATTAAGATCACATATCCAAACTTCCTTCACGGAAGTGATTTCTTTTCTCTTGGGCTAATGAATTATTAATGAGTTTGAGAATTTGCCATTTTAATACCCAAAAATATAAGAACCTGTTTAGCCAAGCAAGGTCACGCAGGTTCTTATGTGTAGGTTACGGTTAAATTATGATAAGCATTTTTACCAAGCAGTTTGACTGTAATGAGTTTTGTTAGGCTGAACATAATACGGTTGTGATTATCAGAAGAACCAAACCAAAGTTTATTCAATTTTTCTGGTAATCAACAACTACATTTCCTTCATAGGAATTAACAAACTTAATTAAGAACCTACTTAGCCTAAATTGCCAATAACTACCCCAAAATGCAAGAACATATTTTGCCAGACTTTCAAAAATGTAGGTTCTTACAGGCTGGTTTTTAGTGTTGTGGTGATATGTTGTATTGCAGAAATCGTTGCACACGAGATATTTTTCAACTTTCTGGGTAATGACTTATCCAGAAGATAAAGTTATCAAGGCTTTGAGGAGCTGCGGCCTGGGAGCATTGTGCAGACATCCTGCACCCCATTTACTGTAAATGTCTATTAGTTTTGGAAATTTTGGACCATCTTGTCTTCAAATGTTGCAGTCCTGTTGGCTTGAATAGCTTTTTATGAAGTATGTAATTATGTTATGTTCTTTTTTCTATAATTTTCGTGTAATAAGACCCGACCCAAATTTGGCAGTTGCAATATTTTGAAGAAAGATAATGATTGACTGAACTGACTATTGTCATTTGATAGGAAAAGAGTTCTAAGGCTGATTCTTCAGCACAGAATGCAAACAGTAAAGACACAGAGCTGAGCCCAGCAAAAGAAATTCCTTCACCACTTCAGAGGAAATCTTCAGGAAATTCCCTCGCACACAGTCAAGTGGCTTCCTCACCCAAGAAAGCCGACGCGAACTTACTCCCTGCGAGGAGTATCTTGAGACGGAGGAGGAGTTCGGAGAGTATTGGAGAAGAGTCATTTACAGGGACAAGAGTGGTGACATTTAACGCGAAAGGAGAGCGTGTAGTGCACTGTGGAAAATGCCTCGGTAAGGATGCCGGAGTAGCAACAGGTGCCCTAATTGAGGGGTTCTGATAGCAGAGACAAAGACAACACCAGACCAATTTATCTTTTCTTTTCACGTTGCATTACTTCTGTACACAGGTCAAGGTTCCTCCGGGTCACGTGTCTACAGCGCTATGGACGTGACTGTTGGAGAGCTTGTTGTGGTTTGTGAATGGAGTCTGTCTTCGCAGCAAGGTCAAGGTGGAGCCAAACGAGCACTCGTTACCAATGATAACCAACAGCAGGACTCTCATGGAAGACTTTCTAAACAGGTTCTTTTGATGCACATTTTGTCATGTAGACATAATAATGCACACAGGTAATTATTAGGAAAACAACTGCTTATTCGGTCGGAGAGTCTCTATGGGTGGGTGCGTTTTTCGGGACCTCTAGGGAACCTTTAGAGGACCATTGGAGGACCTTTGGATCCTCTAATGGGGACCTTTAGAGAACCTTTAGGTACCTCTAGCCGCGGTACGTTTACCGGCTGAGTATTCTGGTTAACGAATGCCCTGCGCTTCTGTTTTTTGGTGATGACAAATAGCCTAATGGCCATAGCAAACGTGCATAATACTTTAAAGATTGAAAATTTGTTTGGTCAATTTTGCATGGTTGGAAACCTTTTCGCTTCTTGATCAGAATTTCTTCAGGCTTTTAGTCGTAAGTCTTTTATTTTACGTTATCTTAGATGCATTACTATCATCTGGAACCAAGAATAAATTTGAACCACAACATGCAGTGTACGTAAAGACCCCGCCAAACGAGAGGACAGTCGATGACAGTTGACAAGAGTTGAAACTCTTTGTGAGCGCACGAGAGTCGATGTGAGTGATCAAGAGCTAGGTCCAACGAAGACGAGAGTTTGACGCAGAACTCTCGATCAAACTTTTACGCAGGGATAAACGAGACAAAATTCTCGCAAACGTTATGGAAAATTTGAGCTGGTTTAAGTTCGATGGGAGTTTTCGAAAAACGACGAGAGTATCAACTGTCATGGACTCTCAGTCTCGTTTAAAAGGGGCTTCACCGCGAATATTTGCTGTCTTCTATTGTTGATTTGAAGGTGTCTAGTATCGAGCAGGAGATTTTATCCCTCATCAACCGCGTCAGTCATCCGAATTTAACCCACTTCTTGGCAGTGAACGTCCACGACACAACACCATCTGTGAAAGTTCAGGTAATGGACAATGGGACCAAAAACGACGAGCAACTTAACAACGCCTCGAACAGCCTACTTTTCATAATTGTTTTAAAGAACTTCTCTGACGAATAAAAGGCCTTTCGGAAAAATACCATTATACTCTAAAAGATGAGGGATGGGCTCGCATTTATCACAGTGTGCCCATAGCAAACGTAACTTGCTCCTTCCCTTGTGTTAAAAAAAAAACTTTCGTGTTATTAAGCACTTATCTCTTTACATCTTTTACCCCTGATCCTTTTTTTATGTTTGGCCGTACATATTGTTAAAGCAGTTTGTTCACCTTGGGTCTTTTGAGGAAACCCCATGGTTTTTTTCACGTTTCCTCGGCATTCACTTTTTTGTCATATTTGCAAACTTGTTACATGTCTTACCTCAATTTTGAACAAAGTGGGGAATTATAAATAAATAAAGTAAAAAAACATTAAGACGGAGAATGTGCGCTTTAATTAATTGCTCGCTATTTCCTGCAAAAGAAATGCGAGAAAACCACGTCGGAGCTCGAAGTTGTGAAACAAAGGAAAGTGCGTGGTGTAGCGGAAAGTCGCGTTTGTTTTAGATTATTGTTTTGAGGAGGTTGGTGCCGTTAAAAGGTATACACGGTGATGGTTAAAGCTGCAATCTTGAGGTCAGTGTGCAGCTATTACAACAGCCCACGCGAATGGTTCAGAAGAAAATAGAAGCGTTCAAACAAATAACAGAAACAGTGAACCCTAACCCTAAAAACAATAGAGCTGCGTCCTAACCAGATCCAATGAAATTAGAAGTTGTAAACAGCTGCTTGGTATCTACAATCTTGTGGCCCCATGTATAGAAATAGACAATTCAAACAAGCAGAACAACGTTAAGAAAGGAGGCAATAAGTTGGTTATTTATAAAGCGTGATGAAGTTGTATTCGGGACAACGAAAGAGAAATCCAGTTGGATATCACGGCCCCGTTTCCGGCCGAAGGCCCCGAAACTTTTCGGGCGTATTTCGGGTGCTATAATTCCCTCCGTATCTTGAGACATAAGACGTTTTAAAGCCACAAAAAAGTTGTGGAATTAGTTTGCTCTTTGTTATCTTGAAAGCATATTAAAGGACCAGATTTTGAGAATAAGGGGATCGCAGTTTTACAAATTGCTTTTCGGGCACGTAAACATTTCGGGACTCTCGAGAAACGGGCGGCAGAGCGGGATTTGAACCCGGGACATCCGCAATCAAATCCAGTAGCCTAAGCACTGGGCCACGCCACCATTTTGATATTTTTGACGTAACAAATCGAGAGCATAAAGCTGATGCACGGACTGCACGCGTCAGATCTAAAATTTCCTCGTGCCACCAACAAATTAAGAATATGCAAATTTGTTCAACTCCCAAATGCGAGGCTTAACCCACTTGTTAAGTATTATGGTATTTTCGGAAAGGCTGTCTGCGGATTGTTCGCTGGAGGTATCAAGTTTTCAATTTTGGAACCATAAACTCAAGCGTTTCGGCATTACTCGCTACTCTTTTTTTTTCTTCCTCTCTTTTTCAGGTTCTAGTTGAATATGTTGGCGGTGGAGACCTTAGTCTTCGACTTAGAAATGGCGGTCTGCCTTTACAAGAGCTACGAGAATACACACAACAGCTTGTAGAGGCGTTAGCTTATCTGCATGGCAAACATGTGGTGCACAAGGACTTGAGGGTAAGGGGTGTAGACAAGTCAAGGCCAATATTTGGACTTAATTGGCCTTAAACCAGGGTTAGCGTTAACACCGCTTCGAACACGTCGGCCCGGATAGTTACTGGCATAATATCCTGGAGATTTGGCCATGCCCCCAAACGAAAGAAGAGACCGACAATAAGTTATTGGCGGTCTGTTCTTTCGGTTGGGGGCATGGCCAAATCCTGACCAGAGACAAAGGCTTACGAAATCCGCACAATTCCCTGTAAAAGCATCAAGATTGGGAAGCTCGACATTTACAACCTACATCCAGGAAATATGAGGCTGTTTACATGAAGGGGATCACGAGGAAGACATCTGTCGAAACATTTTTGATTTTGTTTACTTGCAGAGATTTCGGTTAGGGTTAGTGGTTTCCATGATCAAGCAATTGGCAAAATGAAGGAGCTGAACGCCCGACCACCGCCATGTTTTGAGCGTGCGTGTGTCTAGTACCAGGATGTTCCGAACAAAGGCAGTTAATATCCTGGCGCGAGAGCCAAGTTCAACATTCAATTTTACGTGTAAACTGAACAAAGAAAACTGGGCGCTAGCATGATCTGCCGGCTGGGATCTTCTCAGTAATAGTATCTTCCTCCCTCCATGCAAACGGCTCATATGCTTTGCCACGTCCATCTTGCCAATTTTCCTCTTGAAAACGTCCAGACTTGCTTTACAGCAAAGGCCGTTGCTTTTCTTCCTCCATAAACAGGGTCCCAGGTACACGAGACCATTCCTTTCATATGCCCGTAATCTAGGAACTGGAAAATCTGTTGCAATTATAGTAAAGGAGATGGTGAATTCACAGTTGATAAGCTGGAAAATCTTTAAGAAAATGGTTTGAACCCAGGAGTAACATTCCTCGATTGAAAGTGATCATCTGGGTGACTGGAGTCCTGAGAAAGACTGTTGTTGGTGACTGACGTTTCGACAACCTGTGCGGATACCATCTTCAGAGTCAAGTGATCGATCCGCACAGGTTGTCGAAACGTCAGTCAAATGTTTGTTGCGGGGTGTATTACGCTATAGTCAGAGAAAAAAAGTATTCCGGACTATGTTTTTATTCCGGCATGATCCAACGCACCTTAAGATTGACGCGAACAGGAGAATTGCCGGCTTTAATATTTTCCTTCTTACTAAGTACTAGGCTCTGAGGGCTAAAAGTTACTGTAGCTGAAGAGAGTACCCCCTCTCGCCACTTTTATACGCGATGAGCGAGCTGTTATGCACATCATTTCGTTCCTTCTTTTCATAGTTGACAAGTTGCCGTCTTGACTCTGATGGAAATTTAAGGCTTGCAGACTACAGCGTGGGAAAAAGGTAAGTTGGATGTGATTGCCTCCGCACAAAAGTCTGAACAATTTATCCCAAGTTACGTGGTGAATTTCAGCCCGGGTTGTAACTCCAGTACCGCTTTTTGAACAATTGCGCATTAAAAAAAATAGCGATTGCGTGAACAAAGTTTGAAGTTTGGTTCAGGATGATAATTCCAGGTAACCTGGCTGGAATTTTTAGCCCGGCCAAACAGACTGAGAAAATATCACATGATCGCTATCCTTTTGCATCACGGGCTGAAAGAGGAACTTCCGCGGGAAAAGGGGAACGTAGGTTCTTTGCATTTAAGGTGAATAACACATTCCAGAAAATTTTCCCGCCCAAGTCGAAGTTTACATTTCGCACCCAGGCTGCAATTCAGCGTGTAATGCAAAATGTCAGCGCGGTGGGCCGACCGAAATTTTCAGCCCGGGCCGAAACTCGCCATGTAATCGGGCCCTGAGTCAAATGACTATTGTTAACGTGTTCATTGGTGTGGTGGTGTCGATTGGCCACTTGATAGTTGTGTACTCGGTGAGCTGTGCTTTGAATGACAGCGAGGCTGGAGGTGACCTTGTTTTGATACAGACCTCTCTGTTCATGTTTGTATAATTATCACGTTCTATTGTTAGCTAGTCTGTATATACATGAGAAAAGCGTAGAGATTTGAATCAAAACAAAGGTCGCCGGCAGCCTCACTTCCATTCACAGCTTTTATCGATTGGTTAAAATGTGCAACTCGGCCGAGTCCCCTGCTCAGCTTCAAAGTGGTCCGCAATGGGGTGCGTACAGTGACGGATTGTACCTTGTCTTAGGTTGTCTGATCTATATCAGACTTATGGCGGCAATGGGAGAGAAGCGCGAGGTAGTACGGGTGAAGAAAGTAACAAAACATCATCACGGTATGGAAAAACTGGAGATATTTACAGTCTGGTAAGTGACATGAAATACCTTGCTGTGTTGTCGGTTTGTTCGTTGGTTTAGTTGTTTATTTGTACATTTATTTTGTGCTGTTATTAATCTCCACATATACCAAGATATACCCTGCGTGTCAAATTAATTTGAAATTTGTAAGTTTGTTTATACCATAGTTTTTTTTATCCGGAAGGGAAGTAGTTAAGACCCCGTGCGTTAATTCAGTGTGCAGGATGATTTTTGTCAAACATTTTCGGCAGCAAGATAATGCGATGGTAAATGGTAAGGTGAAAGTATTAATTTAAATGTGGCATGGTGAATCTTGTTCTCTTAGAAACTGCAGAGCTCTATTTCCGGGATTAATGTTGATAGATTTAGCGACCATTTTCCAAACTCCTTATAGGGCATGCTGGTCCTTTCCTTGGCTCTTGGAGAAGGAATTGCTGGAGACGTGCAAGAGTTACCGACGTCTTTGCCTTCGGAGCTACGCGACTTTCTTTCAAAGTAAGTGATCGCACAAGGTGGACACATCCCGCTCTATCAACCACATGGCCACTCTTTCGAATTTCATCACTGATGAATCAACTCAGGGATGCGAGCCACCTTTCACGGCACAATAAGTTGACCAAATGAAAACACTGCTGAGTAGCTAGCCTGCGTAGCAAGCGTTCCATACGAGCGAAGATTTCCGTATTCTGGCTGCGGGAAAACTGGGGCGAGAAAATAGGTTGACGGGTGGGAGTGGGGAGAGGAGCGAGTCCACCTATTTTCCCGCCCTAATTTTCCCGTGGCCAGAATACGGAAATCTTAGCTCGTACGGAACGCTTGCTACGCAGGCTCCGAGTAGCTTGCGTATGAATGGTCACACTCTGTGATTTCATCAACAGACTCGTCGTTAGACCCTTTTACGGCCTAACAAACAGCACCGCAGGAAATTACTTCTCAGTAGCTTTCATCCACAGACTCAACTGACTTAGAACCGCCACATACACCATAATAAGGGTATTAACCTGCACTACAGGAAAGTGCTGTTCAGTAGCTGTTATTTTGAATGGTCACACCTGAGGATTTCAACCACAGAGTCAAAAGTTAGAACCACCTTGTACAGCATAACAAATACCACTACAGGAAAGTATTGCTCAGTAGCTTTTATTTGAATGGTCACACTTGAGGATTTCAACCACACTCTCAACTGACTTAGAACCACCTTATACAGCATAATAAACCGCACTTAAGGAAAGTACCGCTCAGTAGCTGTCATTTGAATGGTCACACTTGAGGATTTCAACCACAGACTCAAAAGATAGAACCACCTTGTACAGCATAGCAAACACCAATGCAGGAAAGTATCGCTCAGTAGCTTTTATTTGAATGGTCACTCTTGAGGATTTCAACCACAGGCTCAAAAGTTAGAACCACTTTGTACAGCATAATAAACAGCACTACGGGAAAGTACTGCTTAGTGGCTTTCATTTGAGTCGTCACACTTTAGGATTTCAACCAGAGAATTAAATCCAAGTAGCAACATGTTTTAGTTTAGAGCGGTCTTCTATTGAGTGTCGAAACGCATTTCGCGGTTGCTTTTTTTTTGCGTTACTATGCTTAGTTATTGGCTGAAAACCCCGCGCCACACTCTCAGCCAATCAGAGGCAAAAGCAAAACCAATTATGACTTGCTCGCACGCGTTTTTCCCGCGCTCAACGCCGACTGCATGTATCCGCTTTGCGTTATGATTGGCTCATTTGAATTCTGCGTCCTTATTGGCCAAAGTAATTTTTACGACACTCAATTGAAATCCTCTCGAACAATAACACCACAAGAAAGTACCGCTTGGTTGTTTTTATTGGAATACTTTTTTAGGCACTTGTACACAGACTCGATAGTTGGCACCGCTCAGTACATTATTCTTTTAAGGTGATCTTCCTCATTTCACAGTTGTTTGAAGGCAGATGAAAGAAACCGGATGTCTGCATCCCAGCTGCTCAGTCACTCCTTCATAAACCACATTATCACAACCGGGTTAACAAATGGCAAGGAGGCATTTCAGAACAATGGTATCAGCGGAAGTGATCGGGCTTTATCCCCGGTCGACCAGCCAGAACACGAAGAGCCGGTGCCGGACTTTTCATTTTTCTCCGGTGTCCCGGGGAAGTCGCGCGTGAAATGCGAATTTGAGGAGTTGCAATTTCTTGGAAAAGGAGGCTTTGGCAATGTCATAAAGGTGTGGAAATCGCCGCTTTAGGCCTTTGATGGAGTATTTTCGGCTACTGAATTTTGTTTGCGGAATGATGAATTTCTTGGTGTTGACACAACCTATTTCCTTGTCGTTAATCGACCCTGTAATACCTGTAGTGTAGTAGCCAGGGACGTGTGCTTCTTTTTCTTACAGCCCGGGTTCGGTTGCTGATTAGGAAACTCGTCTCTGTCTGATTAGCAAAAAGCAAACTTATAACAGTGAAGAATCAGGTAGTTGTAGTCGCAGCATTCGTGTCCAATCGTAACGACTTTGATTTGCGTTCAGGTGCGCAACAAACTCGATAACTGTTTATATGCGGTGAAGCGAATTCCTCTGCATCCCAAGAGCACTCAGTTCACCAAGAGAATCGCACGGGAAGTGCAGCTCATTTCCCGCCTCAATCACGAAAACGTTGTCAGGTAAGCTGACAATATTTTCCCTTCCTTAATTAATTCCAGACATAATTAATTAATTAATTAATTAATTTATTTATTTATTTATTTATAGTGCACTCAACAAAATTACTCAATTCTGATTGGTCGAGAGCAGTACAATTAATCCCAAATAGTACTCCGAAGGAGTACCCATTAAGTTTCCATGACAACGGCCCGTAAGCACAATCATAAGCGGCAAATTTGAACGTCAACCAAAAAAATGGCCGACAGTGGCTTCGCAATTTCCAGTGAAGACGTGCTTCAAAACTTAAAAGAAACATCAAGCAACTACAACACGAAGAAATCTCAGAGGAAACACGACAGAAAGAAACAGAAGAAACACGAAGAAACACGAAGAAATCTCAGTTCGTAATTTTGTTGAATGTACTATAAATAAAAAATCGTACGACCTTCTCGTACAATTCGGGATTAATAGATACTCGTGATTTTGAAAGTTCTCAAATTGCACTCGCCTAAAGGCTCGTGCAATTTTGAGAACTTTCAAAATCACTCGTACCTATTAATCCCGAGTTGTACTCGAGGTCGTGCGATTTCCTATACTAATTACTTTCAGGCATCATTAGCATAATGTTAATTTTTAAGGTACATATATAGAGAATTTTTAAGGTACATATATAGAGTGGCAACAGTGCCTCACAATGCACGCAATGCATTATGGGGCGATTTTTCAATGAGCACGCCATTTCGTCCGGTTTTGCAAGTACGGAAAAGACAAACACGTTGCTTCACGAGTTATCTTTCAAATACACGTTCTTCCAAAAATCTATCTAAGCAGTTTTAATCGATGGACAATACCTTCCGGTTCGGACGTAATAGGACCTATCATGTCCGATGACCGACTGCGTGGGCTTTATTCACGCGGCGGCCAAGCCATGTTGGTTAGGAACAACAGAACTCGTTCCCCGAGCCTCGAGTTAATATTCAGGGGGGGAGGGGGGACGAAACAAAGGTTTTTCGTCCCCCGGGACTCAAAATGGCGGCCGGGTGAATAAAGCCCATTGTTTCCAGCACTAGTAATGCAAGGGGAAACGAGAGTGATTAAGGTCGTGTTTTATTGAGATCAACCGTTTTCGGTTGGTTGAGTTGGTTGGGAAACAATCGTTTTTGGTTGGCTTGATTGATAAGGTTTTCAACCAGTTCCGAACTTGTTTCAAGTGTCGGTTGAAAACGATGAGTAGCGAGCAGGCACCGAGTTTTTTGCGTTTGGCGTCATTTTCCCGCGAAAATCTTGACCACCAGACTTGACAAAAGAAGTCGATGAGGTTTGTGAATGACTATACCCAGTCACAGCCGCGGCTCAAGCAAGAATAGTTGAAACGGTGTCACGGTTCTATTGGGAACATCAACCAAATCAACCCAAAACGGTTTTGGTTGAAACGGTTGATCCCAACAGAACACGACCTAAGCCGCAGTGAGTTTTAGATTCGCATCTAATTAGTTGAAAAGTTTGTGCAAGTGTTTTTGATCCAATCATAGAGCGAACCAAAACAGAAGCAATTGCATGGTTGCTTTCGACACTCAACTTAAAACCACCCTATTGACCGTTTGGTTTGTTGACATTTGTATACAGGGTTCGTACGCGTCTTGAAAACCCTTGAAAATCCTTGAATTTCAGGAGTCCCATTTCAAGGCCTTGAAAGTACTTGAATTTCGTTCTCGGTCCTTGAAAGTCCTTGATTTTTTATTGAACAAGATCGTAAAATATCTGCTTTTGTTTTTAAGCACTCGTTTTCTGTAATTTGTGTGTGTTTATTTTGGGTTTAGTTGAATGTCACAATGCCAGGAAGGTGTCATTTTAATGAAAAATGGCTGGAAAAAGATGCCTATAAGTCATGGCTTCGAAAAGACGACAAGAATTCAAACTAAGCGTTTTGGTTTGCTTGCAAGAAGAGCATCGACCTAAATGTAATGGGCGAGTCAGCCTTGCTGAGCCATATGAAAGGCAAGAAGCACGAAGAATACGTAAAAAATCTTCAGTTATGCTGACAAAGCTCAATCAACTGGGCGGTTAACATTAATTGCAAAGTCTAATGGAATGAGAAGAACTGCGAGGGAGAAACAAGAACAGATTAAGTCACTGGAAGATGAAATTAAAAACAAGCTAAAACAACTTAAAGGGTCACTGTAAAAAACTAGTAATGTTCTGCACTATCTGTAAACCCAAACATAGATGTTAACACAAACATTTTTCTTGATTTTGAGGAAAATTGTCATTAAAAAAAGTCCTTGAACTTTCTAAGTAGGGTCCTGGAAAGTCCTTGAAAAGTCCTTGAATTTTTGGCCTGAAAAAGTGTACGAACCCTGTGTATACGATTGGCTGCTGTGTCTTCTTTGTAGATATTACAACTCCTGGATCGAAAGCGCTGAAGAACAAGATGGAAGTACGACGTCGACAGACGACAGCGCCTCCAAAAATCAGCCCTTGGCTGTATCAAACGAGGACAGCCTCTTAAAGCTAAACAATATAGAGGCGCCAAGTGTAAGAGATGATAGGGAAAATGATGAAAATTCCTGGTGGCAAGGAAATCAGGAACCGAGTAAAAACGGTTCGGACTCATCGTCCAGTGGATCGGAAGAGTCTTTTCGCAGTCCACAGAAAGGTCACAGCATGTCCTTTTTCAGCAGTAAGTCGGAGTCTTCCGAGGGAATTGTCTTCGCCGCGAACGTTGACGAGTCGGTTCTGCAGTTTGGCGACCTTATGGATACAGAGGTTGGCTAATTTGACGTGGTTACAAAGCTTGATTTCTTAGATAATTTTCATGTGTATAATATACTGTACAGTTGAACTTGGGCGCTTACCATTTACACGAACCATCCGGGTGGAAACTTTAGATGTAAGTATTAAGCGATGCAGCTTGGCCTAATAAAAGCTGGATATCGTACAGAATTTACTGGTATCAACAGGGAAGCCCAAAAACAACAGAAATAAGCCGCTGGTTATGCCGATCTTTCATAATTTATGAAAAGTTCCAAATGAAAAGGGTGCGTGTTATTTGATGTTCCAACCGGAATTTCTGGGTTTTCTACCACTGTCGAACTTAGGGAGGTGAATGCACTGGACAGTTCAATCGGGCTCAAAATCAGCTCTTGAACTTCCATATGATTAGCTCTTGTAACCATGAGCTTATGTCTCTTCAGTCTGACGACTCAGACGAAGGAGAAGAAGAATGGCAGGAGACTGGGAGCGAGTCCAGTCTGGAGCACAAGGGACTACAGTATCTGTACATTCAGATGGAATACTGTGAGAAGAACACCCTGAGAAACCTTATCGATGAGGGCTTGCACCAGGACGAGGAACGCGTATGGAGGCTTTTCAGAGAGATCGTGGAAGGACTGACCCACATTCATACACAGGTGATTGCACCTTAACGTCGGTTAGGGTTTTCACGTTGGTCTCTCGTGCTGATGTGTGAAGAGAGGTTTGGCCACCAAGCTTCATTTCAACCTCGAATTGCAGTTGAATTGAAGATTCAACTTATCACAAAGTTTTTGTTTTTGGGTTGCAAGCACTTAAAGCTAAAGTTAAGAGTGTTTTTAACAGGTTATACCATTGCTATGGTAACTTGTAATGTCAAGAAAATTATCTTAACTTGTTCACCATTGATTGGGCATTTGTTCGATACCTTAATTGCAGTGTCCACTTAAAAAGAATGGTAGTATTGATCTTTCAAACGAGAGGTGCTGAAAAATACAGGAAACTGCTGCCAGCCACCTTAAGGTGGCGCTGGTGTGCAGTGTTTAGGTTTAAACACTTAAAGGCTTCCAGGAACGGTTTTAATCCGTATTACTTCACTTTTGTTTACACAGGGGATTATTCATCGAGATCTGAAGCCCGTCAACTTGTTCCTAGACTCCCACGGTCGTATCAAAATCGGCGATTTTGGCCTCGCGACCACGCATAGTATTACGCGCGGTGGCATGGGCCCTGATCTGCCAGATAACAGTGACAATACCCAGTCCTCCAAAAGCAGCTCGTCCGCCAAAGAAAGTATGACGGGAAAAGTTGGGACGACGCTGTACGTGGCTCCTGAGCTGGGTAAACGAGGCGGCCTCAGAGTGAAGTACAGTCAGAAAGTAGATCTTTACAGCTTGGGGATCATCTTCTTTGAAATGTGCTTCCGGCCACTCACTACGTCCATGGAAAGGGTTCATGTCCTTGGAAACATAAGAACGGCAAGTAAAGTTCTTTGCCGGATACGGCAAGGAATAATCAAGAGTTTCTCAGGCGGCTCGAAGTGCAAATAAATTTCTTTTTCTAACTCGTCACCTTGTAAAAGAATACCAGAAGTATACGTCAAAATCGCAGACGCACTTCATTCCTGTAGGGAGTAGACCCTAATTTAACAGAAGCTTCCTATTTTCCCACCACAATTTTGCAACCTTTCGGGTAAAGAACACATGGACTCAAGATTCTGGAACATCTCTTTTTTTTTTTTTTTTTTTTTTTTTTGACGGTCCCAAAGGGTAGCTCATACCTCCAACTAATCTTGATGTTCACCTTGCCATTATCCTTTCATTTCAGGAGTGTATAATCTTCCCTACCGACTTCGACCAGAAGCGCCTCGCCAAACAGACCACTGTTCTCAAATGGCTGCTTAAACACAACCCGGAAGAACGCCCAACATCCCAGGAACTCCTCCAAAGTCAATGCATCCCGCCCAAGATCGAGGACGGTCAGCTGGATGAAGTGCTTAAACACACGCTCGCGTCCACCAACTCCACGCGCTACCAGCGCCTCATGAAAGCCATGTTCTCACAACACGTCTCCCACGTTCCTGACTTTACTTACGATTGCGATGTGTACACGGGGCAGCTGTCTCCGAGCATGATCCTCGCGCGACAAATGGTTCACGAAACCGTGAAGTCGGTGTTCTTGCGGCACGGCGCGTTGCGCGTCAGGACAGCTCTCCTCGCACCGCGCACGAAGCTTTTGGAACAATTAGAACTCGCCGTGAGTGTCATGGATCACAGCGGCGTGCTAGTCACGCTACCGTATGATTTGAGAATACCCTTTGCGCGCTATGTCGCACGGAAGGGTGTCGTTCAAATGAAGAGGTTCGACGTTGGCTCCGTTTATCGCGTTAATCGAATTCTGGGGGCGCATCCCAAAGAACTGTACGAATGCGCTTTCGACATCGTGACAAGCACGCCCGAAGATCTTGTTCCCGACGCCGAAGTCCTGTTCGTTGTCGCCGAGATCATCAAGGAGTTTCCATCTCTCGACGAGCGTAGTTACTATATCAGGGTAAACCACACTGGTCTTATGAGGTCGTTCTTGACGTCGATTGGCGTCTCAGATGAAAGACAGTCCGAGTTAATCTCGATTCTGCAAGAAAATCGCGGCGAAAAGGAAAGAAACGATCAGATCAGTGCGTTCATCGAGAACCTGCAGACCAGCGAGCACGCTGGTACAGCTTTGTGCGAGTTTCTCCACTTTGAGGGACCCGTGAATAAACTGCGCGAGCATTTGATTGGCACGATGAAGCGGAAATCGTGGATCGGGCAAATTGCGCGGCAATCGTACCACGATCTTGAAAAGATCTCTTCATACGCGGAAACCTTTGGCATAACTTTACCAATAGTTGTAAACACCTCCATGGTGTACGACTTTCACCATTTTTCAGGTCTGACCTTCCAGTTTGTAGCCGCAAACAACCGGAAGCGGAAGCGAGGAGGGGTCGATATTCTTGCCGCAGGGGGGAGGTATGATAAGCTGATAAGTCAGTTCCGGCGCGGAGCGGAAGCTTCGCATCCCTACCCTGGCGGGGTAGGCGTCAGTATCGCCATTGAGAAAATAGTCTCCGCTGTCGCGGAAGATCAAGATGCGTTGGTGCCCTGCCCCTACGATGTGTCTGTCTGTTCAGCGGGTCACAACCCCATGCAACGGGAGCGGATGCGCATTGCGCGTAATTTGTGGAATGCGGGCATCAGGGCTACGATATCGTATGGCGCAATGCCTCTAGAAGAGCTACAGGAGATTTGCAAAAAAGAAGGAATTCAACACATGGTGGTTTTGAAAGAGCAAGAGCCTGGCTCTGTTAGGGTGAAGTATTTTGTACAAAGAAACGGCCGCCATATTGGTGTACCAAAACAATCTTCGGGGAGTTGAACTCCATTTTTATGCAAATACTTCCTTTTGTTTCTGTAAACCAATATGGCCGCTTGTCACGTGAGTGAAAACGATCTATTTTGTGTTTAACGGTTGGCATGGGAGGTGTCATGGTGACTCACGGTGTCCCAATAATGACTGGATATTGTCTAGCAATAAAGGCTGTTTCATATGGTACCATAACACTGGGATTCAGGGGTAACATGCGGCTCAATCTAAGAACCGGGGCCCAGTAAGCTAAGTTCGTTTAAGCTAATCCTGGGTAAGTTTGAACTTCAAAACCCTCATTCAATAGAGCAGCTTAGTTTCAATTGGTTTAATCTAAGATTGGATCAAAAACAATTGCACGAACTTTTCAACCAATCATATACAAGACTAAAACTAACGAATTGCGACCTAGTCCCTCTCGTTTCCCCGCACTTGGCGGCAGCCCCGTGCACTCGATTTGTGGTTAGCTGAAAGGTGTGTTTAGTTCAGAACGTGATTGGCTCTGGAATTACTTTGCTTTGGTTTTACGACACCCAACTGAAAACCGCTCTTAACCATTTTCCGAATGATTCTTGCACTTCGAGTTTGATTTGGACTTCTCTTTGCCTAAAGACTGAAAATAATAATCAGTGCTCATCAGCTTTAGTACAACTGGACCTGGGGGTCGACTTCAACTGCTGAACCTAATGTCAGCTACCTTTTGAAATTCTATCAAACGTTCCTTTTGCAGGTTCGTTCTCTGGACAAAGAAAGGATCTCCGAGTCTCGCGTCCAGATAGCCGATCTTGTGGACCATCTTCAAGGCAAGCTCTCGAGCAAGCCCGAAGCCACCGAGTCCTCCACGCCCCTTAGCAACAAGGGCACGGGAACGCAGAGCGGTAATGAGCCAAGTTCAACTATCGTGCCAGAGATGAAGGTCTCGTTCAACACGCAGGAAAAAATGCCATGGAATTTGAAAAGACGATACGAAGGCGTGATGATGTCAAAGATAAAACCTCTGTTGACTGACATTGGGTCAAAAAACGCAGTGGAAGTGATAGGGGTACGGATAATGGATGTTTGTTTGCGCGCATGTCGTAAAATCCCGTCTATGGGTCCATGACATTCCGTGCTAACTCATTCTTGTCGTCAACGGCCACTCTGCTGCGCATGTGGGGTGATTTGATTTCGTCTCGAGCCCCTTCGAGTTCGTTCTCTCGGAGACATCAAATTTCTCGACGATGTCTACCTATACCTACACAATATCAGTACTGTTGAAACCTTCCACTAATGGCCAAATTAGTTTTCAATGCCGATACTACAACTTTCATATTCCTCTCTGGGTTGATGGAAAGGGAGCACGTGCGTATTATCGTGAATCAAGCTCTTCTATTCTTTCCGCTCTTTACCCCTTTCCGCAAGTCCCCTCCTTGCCTCTCTACCCTGTAGGCAAATCTCAAGTGCGTGTTACTGACACCTTGTAGATGTTGCCTTCCGCCAGCTAGGTTCTGTAATTTTCATTGTCCCCAATACTGAGCTAAATTCTTGAAAAATACTTGAATAGCTGTGGGTGTCCTTCAGCGTGGCCCTGTGAGAGCGCTGGAGGTTTGAGCCGAGATGCTGGGTTGTTCAATTCGCGCTCCGAGCAGCTAGTAACTGGGTCGTAGTTTAACTCTTCGCCGGTATGCGCTTGTAAATAGACAACTGGGATTCTTAACTCTGTTATATTCATTTGTGTTCCTTTCATTGTGCCTGAAAAACCCTCAAGGGGAGTGACCAGTTTAGTATTAATCACTTATTGTTATTGTCTTTTCTTTAGAAGCGTGTCTTTTGTGTAAGTCCTCTTTCAAAGGCCTTGAATTTTAAAAGTAAACTTAAAGGCGTAGTGGGTCCTTCAAAAGTGCCTTTGGTGCTGGAAAAGCCGTGAAATTCGCTCCGAGAGGGCTTGCTCGCAAGCTAGTTGTTTCGCACTTTCCGGATTTTTCATGACAACCCGACCAGTCAGTTTTAAGACTGGGAGTGCGGTGAACGATTCTCACTGCGCTAATTGTGGCTGAAATATCTTGCGTTGTTTTGATGTTAACAGTTTTGCAGTTCAAGCAGACAGTTTGGCACTACTGTGCTTTTCAGCCCCGCGTCATTTTTGCTTCGCTTCGCACTGATAACCTTGTACCGTTTACTTTATCTAGGTTGACTTGCCTGGCTCAGTGTTGCGCAGCATGTCTGCCGTTCTCGATCTCGACGCTAATGAAGACGCATTTGAGGCCAGTGTGGCGACAATTGCGGACAAGAACCCTCGATACAAGAAATACATCGGCCGTGTATGCGACGAAATCCGAGAGCTCAAAGTCGCGAAGAAAGTGCCCATCGTTTTTGCGTATAGCGTGAAGGACGAAGTGTTCAAAATGTTCTATTAAAAGCACGGAAACTTTGAAATTGTGCGTCAACTTTTACAGAAACTTAGCAAACAAAAGAACAAGCAAATAAAAGAAAGCAGAGAGTTTGTGTAAGGAATTTTCATGTTTACCATTCAAAAATCAAACCAATCCTTATCGTGTGCCTCGAACTCAAATCGGTCACATCCAAAGGTAAAAGGCCTGCAACTATAAAGTGCGCGTTGCGTTGAGACGTTCACAATAGTGAATATCCCTTAGGCTCAACAACAAAAGAAGCTACAGGTCAAAGGGACTAATGAGAACAGTTGTCTGGGGGAGCTACAGTATTACTCTTGCGTTGTGGAAAGAAAAATCGCGCCAGGTTCAAAGCCTCAATACTACCCGTTTATAGATATTTTCAGCTGTGGAGAGCAGGGCACTCCGGCCCCTCCCACTAATGGGGTCCGGGTTGAAATCCTGGATGATGCAATATGTTGGTTGAGTTTGTTGCTGGTTCTCCACTCTGCTCTGGGAGGTTTTTCTCCGGGTATTCGTAAGTTTTCCTCTCTTCTCAAAACCAACATTTGATTTGATTTCATTTCATTTGTACAGGGTTGTAAGTTAGAATACTGTCATAGGTTATTACGCTGCCCTCTTTAAATTGTCGTTATCGTATCACCACTCTAAACAGAAGATAGGATTTACTGCGAAGGGTTTAAAGTCGAAAACGCCGGGCCGACTGGCTATCCAAGGAAACAAGACGGAGTCCGTGCGAGGAATGCGAGTGCCGTAAGGTGTAAATTGGAAAGACGGGAAGATCTGTGCCTGAACCGATTAAGGAACACGATCTTGATATACGGCTTGCTCGAACACAATCATCCATCGTTTCAAAACGCAGTAATGTGACCGGGCACTGTCTGCTCTGGGACGAGGTTAAGTACCACATTCTTACACACGCAGGGTCAAAGAGGCTAATCCGGTACGTAAGACATCAACAGGGACAGTGGGATTGAAATTCCAGAGGCGTGGATGCTTATTATCAAACAACACAAATACCCGGTCGGCATCAAGGCGGACCATTTAGGGAACAATCTCCGGTTAGAACGACTGGGAAGCGAGGATCGAAACGCACAAATCACCACCAACCACGCTGATACTGTCGTAAACCATACGCAGATTATATTTCCTTTAATTCCAACATCACTTTTACAACTAACCAACTCGTTGAGTTTCGCTGAAGGACTGATCAAAGTCAAATGTAAATATCGATTAAAAGGGTTCAGATGTCAATCAAAAGCCATCCAAACAAAACGCATGTCCAAGTGTCTAATTTCAAAAGTTCTCGCGGAGGGCTTTGCCTAATGTTTACCACAGATGCACCGCCCTGCACAGTGGACACCATCGCCTGATCAAGACCCGCAGTGTAGCGGTCGAAACGTCGCCATCCACGTTCCTATTGTGACACAATCAATCGTGAAACAAACTATTAACATCATCAGGGGTACCCAACGAGAAACTTCGATGAAATATCTGTTCGGGAAAGTCTGCCCGTTCCAAGACTTTCGGATTCTACATTGCGAAATGTGTATCGATTTCTTAACTAAAACATCAAAAATATTCGCAGCCAGGGAAAACCAGGGGAAAATAGTCCCTTACATTTTCTGAGGGGATATTTTTGCAATTTTTGGCTGTTAAAAAGGTCACCTAGCATTTTCGGGTAAGCAAATAGTTCGCTGGGAAATTCTTCCAAGGTACGCTTGAGCTAGCAATTTCTGAAATGAAAATTTCATTCCCCAAAATTTCAGGCTTAGGGTGCGTTTTTTTGGGATGATCCGAAAAAGGATCATTGATCCAAGATCACTTGGATCATGGTGCATCAAAGGAACCGATGAATCCACTCTGGGAAAGGATTCTTCGGTTCCTTTGATGCACCATGATCCAGGTAATTTTGGATGATCCTTTTTCGGATCATCCCAAAAAAACGCACCCCTAGATTATCAGCGAAGAAATCCAACAGATCAAATTTACCTAGCTGATAAAAACATCTCTTTGAACAGTCTTTAAACAGTACAAGTAGCCTAGAAATGTCCTTAAAAGTTTTTTTGCTCAATTTGGTCGTTGCGAGCCCCTGTTAACACAACTATCACTATTCAATCAGTTGCTAAGAAAAGCCATCTCCGGCTTCTGATTGGATAGTCTGCGCAAGACAAAATGCGAATTTAAAAAAAGTGATCGCTTCTCGGATCCTTGCTGTAGAAAGACGATAAGTCGTTACTGCACGTTATTTGTATTAAATTGTCTTAGAGAGAGGGGTGAATAGGCCTACGGATCGGCGGATTTTGGAAATATTTTTGCCCGGATTTCGGATTTGGCGCGAAATTTTAACGGATTTTTGGATCCTGCAATTCCAGCGGATTGCGGTTTTCATCCTTCTTTTCGGCCCGGATTATGGATTTTGCCTGCAATAAAGTTTGGATCGCACATCTCGCCGATGTTTTGTTTTTGTTTTGTTTTTTTGTTGTTTTTTTTAATTCGTTACCAAATCCTAACGGATCGGTGGATTTGCATACCCCTATTCACCCCCCTCCGTAGAATATGAAGTGGTGAACTTTTGTCGTCAGTGAATGCCTCATCAAAACGATGTCGTATGCTCCTTCGTTCCAGTCTGTGATTACGTCTAGTGAACAACAAACCGGAGGTGAATCTCATCAGTGTATGGATGATAAATAAGAGAGATCGAGTGAAAGCGTCTTGACACTTCATTGCAACAAAATTATACACTAGTACTGTATATACCTAGCCTTTCGCGCCAAGGTTAATGTTGAAAACCCTCGACTTAACAAAAAACTACGAGAAGAAACTAAAAGGACTTATATAAAGCTCACCAAACAGTAGAAACAAGCTATGTTGGCAATGCATGAAGCACTTACTTCTCCCCTATAGGTCGTTTCCAACCAATCTCTAGGGGCTAGCATGTACAACTACTGGTGGACGAACATAGAAAGCTCATGAGAGATCTATTGTTTTCGTCCACCAACATGGCGGACATGACGTGAAAACCACCTATACTGGACTATGAAACGCTGTCTTCATAAACTCTTATGGTTTGTTTTGACGAAACTTCTTCGGCCTTCAACTCCAAAACTTCTTCCAGCACTCTTCGTCCACAATTTCTGAACATTTTGTCCTGAATTGTGGTAAATACAAATGTGCCCTCGATAACATCGCAGGCGAGCTTAAATTGATGTAAGAGATGAGCTTCGTACAACAGTGGATCATGGGTGCAAATGGTAACTCTCCAATGTGTAAACTTTACCCTGGACGAATAATGACCAAAGCTGACAGAACTCGGAGGAACATCGTCGG
Organism: Astreopora myriophthalma; assembly: GCA_014634185.1. Lineage (NCBI taxonomy): Eukaryota > Metazoa > Cnidaria > Anthozoa > Scleractinia > Acroporidae > Astreopora > Astreopora myriophthalma. Next base: position 243,209 of record BLFK01000313.1, on the reverse strand, counting down.
TGGATTTGTCGACAGCGAAATACATATTACCGTATTGCTGCATCAAGAATTCAATATTTGATCGGCGTGGCTGAATAGGGAAGACTTCAATGGCTATCAGATCGTTTGGAAACAATTTCATCGCCACGGCAGGGGAAAAAATAACATTGCAAAGGTAATCCTTTGTGCAAGACTGGACTTCCACGGAATCAACTGCCGGTATTTTCGTAGTTCTCAGGGCCGTTTCTTCGACGTAGTAGGCCAACATGTCCTCTAAACCAAGCACCTTATAGTGTGGGATGATCTCGCCGCCAACTGTCCCAAAGCGGAGTCTTGAAACAAGTGGGAATTTTTCTCGTATGAATTCAATCACCATTTTTAAGAGGGCTTTATATACACCCTGTCCCCGAAACTCGGGTAAGGTACGCCCTGCACGGGTGACATATGTCTTTCCCTCATCCACAACAAAAAACGCCACTAGACTCACAAGCTTCTCGTCTGCGAAAGCCAGCATCACATACGAATTTTCCATCTCCATCCACGTGTGATACTTGGCTGGAAGATAATCGTGTCCTTGGTATATTCCCTCAGATAGCTTTAGAATTTCGGGAAAGTCGCTGGATTCGGCAAGGCGAAATGTCAACTTTGCCATGACTCAAAAATACCCTCTTCCAAAAAACCCTTCTCTCTCAATAGCGTGACCTGAAGTGTGGCAAATTGCATAATCAATCAGTACGTGATCCGCAGAACATCGATGTCACACAAATATATAGTTTATATATTGTAGCGTTGGATACTTGTATTCCTGCAGCGACACACGTTTATTACTGGCCAAAAGCAACCAAAACCAAGCTAAAACACGATCACAAACTCTGCTTATACAGAAGAGCTAGATCTAGAATGTTACACAGAATCACTGCAGATTCTATTTATAGATTATTCAACGATGACACAGCATGTGATAGTATATTCCGGATCATTCTCGAACATTACACTACACGTACAAAAGGTGATGAAATCTTATGGTCCTGAAGGGATCGAAACAGCGTTTCAACTTTAACGTGGGATACGAGATGGGATTAATACCATCATCAAGGACCGCAAAGACCATTTGAACGTGGTGGAATAAAAATGTGGCAAAGCTGTTCCGCCATTTATCGTGCGCTGCATAATAGTGGTTCCCTGAGTAAGCAATTGTTATGATCGTGGTTCGTAGCCTTTAGTTGGCTGTTTACAGTCCTCTAGTTTCCCGTGCGTCCTTTGAGGTCGTAGGGTCGTACCTCTTGTTGAACACTAAATTTCATTGGCTGTAGTGTCGTACTTTCTATTGTTTTCGGTGCTAAATCCATTGTTATCTTTGTTCGTTCTATTGTCCTTTTGCCCAATCCTGGACCCCGTTCACTGAGGTACGACATGACCCGTATGAATGCCTCTGAGGAACTGCCGCGATCTTGGTTTGCAATGCCGAGCTCAGTCTCGGGAGATTTACAAATGGACCAAGAAGGCAGGAGTGGGAGAGACAGGCGTTGCCTCCCCACTCCCCACCCCAGCCCCATGGGTGGCTTTGGCACTCATAAACCAAGATGGCGACAGTTCCAACCAGGCATACTGTCTCGACGAATTCCGGGAAAAATAGAGCGGGAGTATGAATAGTCTAAGCCTTTGGTTCAACTACCACATGTAACCCCGCAGGCGCAACTTGCATTAATTAACGTTAATTAAACTGCACTGTGAAGTGCGCCCCTGTGTGTGTGCACTGTGAAGTGCACCCCTAACCAACATACACCTCTAACCCTGCCAGGGAAGGTAAAGAGAAACGTACACTAAAACAAGACGTTTATTTTACTTCCTTTTCAAACAATTTTCTAGGCTTACAGCACTAATTTGCATATGTTTCTAGATAACGTCAACATTTACCATCTTAAGCTCTACCATACAGTTGAGGAAGTCATTTTCCGGTTGGATACCCAAGCATAACAATATTTGACACACATTTTCATCAACACACTGACGATGGGTTACCTTAAGACTATGCTGAAACACTTCTTTGAAACATGAAGACTGCAGCTCTCTATTTTCACATGATTTGTTGGCATCCGTTGCTACTTCGACAACGTTGTAAATGTACAGGGAGGAATAAATACTTCAAGCCCACTATGCTTGATACCAAGACAGCTTTCGAAATAACTATTCACTTCAATGGAACATTACAGGCAAGCTTAGTTTGGTTCATCTAGAAAAACATAGACTTGATCTGATCAATCAGATAATTTACCTAGCGAATTAAAACATTCAAATTGATGGCTTTCTTAGGATTAGAATCAGCGCTTTCATTTCCAGTGTCAAAATTCATAGTTATTCATTTTCTCCCCTTTTAATTAATATAGGAGTCAATTATTATTTAGTCGTAACATTTCCTTAAGATTTGGTGCCACGCACTTTGATGGAGGGGTTCTCTCTAAGCTGGTGCACCAAATCTGCATGGTTCAGACATTTTATTACTTGAATTGAGTGTTCCCTTAAAATTTATTCAAATATTTGAATTCGATGATTGAAGTTGTCAGATACAACAATTTGGCCATTACTTAGAGCTGCTAAAGACACCGGAGTACGGAAATCTCCGAGTTTGTCACCTTCTTTACCAAACTTGCCGACAAAGTTGCCGTTCTGTTCAAATACTTGCACTCTGTGATTACTGCTATCACAGACAATTACATGTCCTGATTTAGTTACTGGCAAAAGACAGCCCGGGTTACTTAACTCCCCGTCCCATCCCCCTCTCTTTCCAAACTCATACTCATACTTCCCCTCCTTAGTAAACACTTTTATACAATGATAATCACTGTCCGACACAATGAAATATTCGCCGCACTGAACGCAGTGAACAGGAGAACCAAGAGAACCTGGCCCACCTATCTTCATTAGAAAATTGCCGTCATGGGAAAAGATCTTAATGAATTTGTTACCAGAATCAGCAACAATAATATTACCATTGGAATCCAATGATAAACCCCGAGGATCCCTGAGCTGGCTATCAAGGTTTCCTTCCCCACCAAACAAGCTAACACACCTTCCTTCCCTGCTGAAAATTTGGATTCGATGATTAGCGGTGTCTGCTACTAAGACATTTTCGTCTTTATCGAAGACTATTCCCCAAGGGTCATTAAATTCTCCCTTATTGCTCCCCTTGCGACCAAAGGATCTCACAAATGTGCCTTCACTGTTGAAGATTTGAACCTTGTGTTTGGACGTCACTGCAATTTCATCTCTGCTACTCACTGCAACCCCCTGAGGAAGCTCAAACATCCCATCTCCCGAGTCCTTTCTTCCAAAAGTTAAAATAGGTTTGACGTTGAAAGATTTGACTGCAACACTGAAGGGGCTCCCCTGAACATGTTCCCCGTTTACCTTAATTGACAAACTGCATTTACCTTGGACTCTGGGGAAATAGTTTACGTCGTAGATCCCGTATTTGTTATCACCTAAGTGAAAGTTTCCCAGGCACTCTTGCCCTTGCTTGTCTCTCATGTCTACTGTTACATTGTTAAGCTTATGGTAACATTGTCCCCCTTCAGAATTTCTTGTGGTTACACTGAATTGCGCTTCACGCCCAACAGTTCCTTCACGTAGTCCTTGGCCCTCAGCAATAGATTCGCGGGCCTTTGCTCGGTGAGGACGTACCAAGAAGCCAATTTCTTCCCTGTTAACAGTCTCCCGCATCATGCGATTTTCCAGGAACGATAAACCAAACTGGCCTTTATGGCCAGGGGTATTTGGTTCAGCCCCAGATTGCCGATCGACTCCTTCCAGAATCGCCTGAACCACCCCAGCGTTCGTGCTTCGCGGTAAGAGCTTATCAGCGTATTCGAACGCTGATTCGATCGTCCTTATTTCCTGCTGAATCTCCGCCTTTTTGTCGGCTAGAATCTTCTCAGACCTCTTTTTTTCGTCTTCCAGCCCAGCCATAATATTTTCCTTCTTCGTTTGAATTGTCTTGGTCAAGTTATCAGCACACAATTCAACATTCCCTTTCAAGTTTTCGTCCTGTCTAAGCAGCTCATGGTATTTCCTGTCAAGTTGCATGTCTATGTCTCTCTTTGCTCGCAAGTTGACTGCGATCTTGATTCTTTGGGCTTCTGGGTGTTCGTTGATTAATTCAACTTCATGTCCGCCATGATCTAAGGTAACACAAGTTTGACAAGCTGCCGCTTTGCACGTCTTGCAGACGAACTTTAGTTCTCTCTCGTGTCCCTCTCTGGAGCAAACTGGCATGGGTCCTTTCAATACATTCTCGAAGTCCCTGCCTTGTAACTCTTGCATCGATCCACGGTGAGCTGTGCGGCTTCGACTCATGCTGTGCTTAATTGAGCGCAGTTCGCTATAAAACATGTAACTCTGGAACGGAACGTTTCTTATCACAGTTTCCGCATGTTACTTTAGTCTCGTTGAATGACCAGTGCATCGATGAACCCGTTCAGGTAAAACTGAACTGGCTGGAAGATCCTTTGGATGCACCGCCTGCAGGAACTTTGCGAAGTCCTTGGCACTTGGGACAAACTCCTGCACTTCAGCGCATTTTGACCTCGACTCGCTCGATGCCAGTTTTTCAGACAGCCTAGACAAAAACTGTGCAAACACGGAAGGTATCTTGGATATGTGAATACACCTTCACACACCGGGTACCAGACTTTTTGGCTGGATTGCAAAGCAACGTGAGGTTATCTTTGTTTTCACGGTATTCACGCCTTCGAGAACTGAACAACTTTGGCGCGTTCTTTACAATCAGTAGAGTGTAATGATGTCTGTCTCGGCTCTGTCTAAATAACCAACCCATTTCTATTCAAGTTTATGTGTTCGTATTAACAATGACTGTCGACAACCATGCCACGTGACCGCCTCCAGGCGTCTTGTTTCGACAATGAACAGCCTGTATTTACGAGCACTGCATGCCCAAAATGAAAATGCCTTTGACTTGATAAGTGCCCGCTAAACTCGGCTCTGTCTAAATAACGAGCCCTTGGAGTCCATCTCTACGGCGAATAATCAATTTTGATACGCACGTGTTTAATTGTCTTAACGGCAGCGAACAGCGAGTTCTGTTCGATTCTGATAAAAATTCGAAGAGGACATGCAGACCGTAATCGATTGTAGCTAATGAAAATATCTGAATGCAGTAACTTTTCAGCAGCAGGATGCCTAAAATGCGTGCAATAGACCTTTTTACCGACACCGCGGCCATCTTGGATTCTTTTGTTCTGCGAAAGATATTATGAGATACCCAGGGGGCAAATTCATACATGTTGTGGGTATATCAATTTGGTTTTCCTTTGAGAATGTTCAAGCCACTTTGATTTTTACATCCTTTGTTTCCCACAATTAATCTGAGGCAATGGAAATATGAAAATTGATCTGGTTTGAAAATTATTTATTCCAAAATTGGTTTCGGCCCCATTAAATCCTATACCAACTGCAGAACATTTTAGGAGGAGCCCGGGTCAAAGTGAGCACAGTTGCTCGTGTACTGGGTGAGAATATGAACGGCATGTACGAATGAAAACGTAGTAGAGTTTGACGGTTTCTCTTCACCTGAAATTTGAGCCAAATGGGGAAATTTTTGAGGTATGGAGCTTCAGACCAACATCGTGATACCTTTTTTCAAGAAACGAATCCTAGATAAACATACCAAACTCATCAAAGATTTCAAGTCCGAGTAGTCAACTACTCGGGCAAGTTGAAGCTGAAGTGGTTTGATATAGTGCCCCCCCCC
>BLFK01000313.1:182779-206581 GCA_014634185.1 Astreopora myriophthalma | reverse complement strand
CCACTGCTGCAATACTCTGGGAGATGTTCTTCATGGTCACGCTTACTGAAAGTTGTTGCTTGGCTTTTTCGCTATAGGAACAATCTCATCAAGGCAAGTAAGGGAGACAGATCACTGAAAAGCAATTTGAAGCCTATCACCCTTGAGGAGATCCAACAAGCAGAAGCAGAAATTCTGAAGCATGTACAACGGCAAGCCTTCCCAGAAGAAGCAAGAAATCCCAAGAAACAAGTTAAGAAGAATAGTCGCCTTTACAAGCTCGATCCGATCGTTGTAGATGGCCTGATACGTGTAGGAGGCAGACTTCGCAACGCTACGTTACCTTTAGAGTCAAGGAATCAGATTATCCTCCCGAAGGACGATCACGTGAGCAGATTAATCATCGACCATTATCACAAGGCGAGTGGTCACTCTGGCAGAGAGCATGTATTATCCCTCATCCGTGAAAGGTTTTGGATAACCCAGAGAAGCTCCGCCGTTAAAAGTGTTCTTTCAAAGTGCGTCACATGTCGGCGTTCGCAGGCCCCCCTTTGTCAACAGAAAATGGCCGATTTACCAGAAGATCGCGTCTTGCCCGACAGACCCCCTTTTACGGCAGTTGGCTTAGACTTCTTTGATCCATTTCAAGTTCGTCGTGGTCGCAGCCTCGTGAAGAGATATGGAGTAATTTTCACTTGCCTGGCTATCCGCGCTGTTCACATAGAAGTTGCCTTTAGCCTAGACACAGATTCCTTTCTGCTAGCACTGCGAAGGTTTGTTGCAAGAAGAGGTCAAGTGAAAGAAATATATTCAGACAACGGTACCAATTTTACGAGTGGCGAGCGAGAGCTGCGTGATGCCATCTTGGAATGGAACCAGGAGAAAATCCACAATTCCTTGTTGCAGAAAAACATCAAGTGGTCTTTCAGTCCTCCTTATGGCTCCCATTTTGGCGGTGTCTGGGAAAGATGCATCCGAACCATTAGAAAGATTCTTAGAGCCCTGTTAAGAGAGCAAATCACTGACGATGAGAGTCTATCCACATTAATGTGTGAAGTTGAAGCTATATTGAACAGTCGGCCCATTTCCACCGTATCTAGCGATCCTCACGACCTAGAGCCCTTGACTCTAAATCATCTGCTTATGCTTAAATCTGAAGTTCCCCTACCACCTGGTCTATTCCGACAGGCAGATCTGCTTTCAAGACGTCGTTGGAGACAAGTACAGTACCTCGCAGATGTATTTTGGAAGAGATGGAGCAAAGAATATCTACCTCTTTTGCAAATTTGCCAAAAGTGGGTGCAGCCGCGAAAGAATTTGAAGGTTGGAGATGTCGTTTTGGTTGCCAATGAAAGTTCGCATCGTAATTCGTAGCCGTTAGGAAGAATCGTGGAAGTGTTCCCCGACAAGAGAGGATTTGTCCGTCGAGCGAAAGTGAGCACCAAATCAGCTGTTTTTGAGAGGCCTATTGACAAACTCTGCCTATTGGTTGAGGAAGGAGAATGAAGAAAAGACGTCGATTTAGAACACTGACGGACCTTTAGAGACACTTCTTTCAATGCAGAATTTTGTCTGCTAAATCCTTAGTTTTCCATTGATCTGATTTTGCGCTCAACTTCGTAATATTTTCTTTTCTTGCCAGATTGTACTTAGCGCTTCTTCAGGTTCACTAGTGTGAATTTCTGTTTAGATCCAATTTCATGTAAGTGATTCGATTAGTTATCTCGCACTTAGGGGCCGGTGTTACGATCCAAACACCTAATCATTAGTGTCGTATTCTTCTTATGTGTTAGTCAGGAATTTCGTGTTTAATTTATTCGTTTTCTTCAATTATTTAAGGTTTCAATGTAGTCGCTATTTAGTTCTGTTCGTTTTCGCTCTCAGAGCAGTTTTCGCTGTCAGTGCAGTTTCACGTCGCTCTCGAGCTGAGTATTTTCTACGCTTCGCAGTAGTGAATTTTCTACGTCAATCCCTCACCAACAAACAAATTTTTAACCGCTTGATCGATAGATTGGTCCGCCGATTAAGGAAGCAGAATAAAGCGAGTTAAAATGCTGGAGTCGAATGTCGAAGTACTCTAAAGAAGTCTACACAAGGCATGGCGTAAAACGTTGAGGTAGGTCGTTAGCAGTTGGTAGCCGCTGTATGGAAATACAGTGGAGGGCCCACACTGTAAGTCGATACCGCGATTACCGACTACCAGCGATCACCTGGACATTTTACCACATGCCTCGTTCCGTCTCGAGTGTCATGACAACTTAAAATCGCAGCACGTGATAGAAATTCCTCGAGGAACTCGAAACTATAGTTAAACACCTGTAAATGACTCATGTTGAGTTTTTTTGCTGCATTATCGTTTAAGGTCCATAGATTAAATGACTCATAACGTTGCATTTGTCTCTCTCCAGACAAGTCCCACAGGAAGTGAAAGAAGCCAGCATAGTCCACATCTACAAGAGAAAAGGGAACCGCCAGTCTTGGGAATACCATCGAGGCATCTCCCCCTTGAGCTGTGTCCTGCTCACCGCCTTCTCCAACAACTTGAGCAAGGCTTCCTCCCACAGAGCCAGTGTGGCTTCCGTGCTGACACGATCTTTGCTGCGCGAGAATTCCCGGGAAAAATGCCAGGAGCAACACAACGACCTCCTCGTGACCTTCTTACCAGAAGTCTTCCCAGTGACGAACCACGTGAAACAAGGTATCCTCTGCTGTGCTGACAGATGCTTTCCGTGACTGCAGGCTCAAACAAAGGTGAATGAGACTTCTTTGCTGATGACTGCGCACACAACGCCAGCACAGAGCAGAAGATGCAGCGGTGTCTCACCATCAGCAAGCACCAAAAGCACCCCCAGGAAGGCCACACCAGGAGTCACGCCAACTTCACCTACACTGTCTCTCGCCTTTGGGAGACTCCATGAGAATGTCTGCGAGCGGAGTGGACTTAGGCTTACATCAAGGTGAGACCTGGACTGTCGACAGAAGATATGCCAAACAATTCAACCACTTCCACCTGAGCTGTCTTCCCCACATCAGGTATCACGACAAAGTACCCGACACGGAACCTCCACCCTCCAGATTGGCGAGCAGCAAGATCACCAACAGGACAAGGCCCCAGCAGATCCACTTCCATGACATTACAGACACCCAGTCACCAGCCACCTTCAGAGCAGAAGGAGGAACAACATCTTTCCCTCCAGAATCAATTCCTTCAAGACTCAGCAAAGCGCTAGCATTAAGGAGATAGCAGCGAAGGACTGAGAGGCAGGAGACACCCCAAAAGTTAAGTAGAACTTTAACTGATCTCCCAGAAATCAAAGCCCGATTTTCATGGAATGCAAGATTTTTCTTAGCCGGTCTTGCCTTTTCATCGTTAAATGTCAACAACCCATAGTTGTAGTGAGTTGATTATTTCCCTTCATTTTTATTATTATTTTACTTCCAGATGGATTTCTCCCGGACTGAGAGAGGATCTTTATGCAGTTCAAAACGGTTGCTTGAGAAAGCGTACACCACCAAGTGACGACTACATTTGTTGGAGGGAAAAGGAACCTTAGCATCTGAACCGGCAGAAAACCAAAGCGGACAAAGGAGGCATAAACCACCAAAAAAGTACGTACAAAATATCTTAGTTGGATTTTTTCGGGACAACTTTCTACACATAAGCGAACATGTTTATTCCGTGATCCTGCAATACTTCTTCAAAATCAAACAACCCCTACATTTTGAAAGATTCCGCCAGCAAATCTCGAACTGTGGTACGCTCAAGTCTGTTTTGGATCCTTGAAATGTTTTCCATATCGCAGAATAACGGAATAATAACAGTCCAATAAATGAAGACGAAATTCATTTGGACACTGGTTTCCAGAAAATGACTTTATTTTCTTATTCCCCAAATTCTCGACTTGCATGGAAATTAAATGAAGTTCCTTTTTCAAATGGATCGTTAATTTATTACCAAGAAATTAAGGTGAGATTTGAAAGATTTTGAAATAGAGAAAGGAACCTTCATATAATTTAAAGGGCACCTTTCTCTGTGGGTGTTTCTGCTGCATTTAAGAGTTTCACTTGCATTTTGGGAAGTGTATCATGATGGTTTGTCCCGTCTTAAAACGCCAGTGAAACACTTAAAAGCTACAAAAACACCAAGAGACAAAGCTAGAAAAGTTCAATTTAAATTTCTTTATCATATCTGTAGAAGCTTTAATTAGTCTTCTTTTTTCTCTTCCAGGGTAAAATTTAAACAAGCAAAGCAAAGCTCCTCTTTCGATCTCCAAGAAGTAATGAAGATTTTGTGTCCAAGCACACTCACTTTTAATCCCAGTTGCCTTGAATGTACAACTTTTTACTCAGGCCCTTTGCAGCTTAGTCAGTCACGTGGTATAAAATCGCAATGCTGGTCAACAAGACAAGCAAAGAGCTTTTACATCATCGGCATGGCGATTTTTGTACCACGTGACTGACTAAGCTGCAAAGGGCCTCCTTATTTGGGCCACTTGAGATTTTCTGTACTTACGATAACTTACTTATGAAAATAAAGTCAACGAAGCTTACGTTTGCAGTGTTCAATTATTTCACACCACAACTAAAGCGCTCATTCTTGAGAAAACTCACAGATCTAGATTTGCTTGAACAAGGGCTCAACAACAACAATCACGCGTTCGCCTATGCGAAGGAATTCTTTCCCTTCTTCCCTCAAGTCCACTAAAGTGATGAAAACACACTTGCTAACGATAGCCATCCGCTCACAATAAATTAAAGCAATAACCCATTCCTGTACTGCATCTTCCTTCCAACTTCTCAGTTCCTTCCTTGAATTCTTGTGCTGATTCCCTTGTTACACAAAGCTACGGAAAACATGCAAAGTAAAACAATGTGAAGTCCATTACACGCTTCAACGCCCATATTACTATAGTTACAAATTATTCACAACATGCACTCATTAATAAACATCACTAACGAAAACAATAGGTTCAGTGGAAACAATGGGACCCACAACCCACTTCTATTGAAATTTCACCCTCTTTTCTTGTAATTCCACCGTAGCCCAGTGGTAAAAGCTACGCTTTGATAGACGGCGGCGTAAAGCCGCCGTTTATTAAAGCAGCTTCGAGGGGCTTGAGGTTCAAGCCCCGCAGACATAATCACTCTTTTTTTTTTTTCCCTTTGGTAGAATTTTCGAAGCTTCCATTTAATGGGAATTTTTTTTCCTTTTTGGCTTCGATCATCTTAAAAAATCTAGGTTTTCACGAATAGGCAAACAACACACAGCGAAAACCGTGTGTTGTCTGTCTGTTCCAGCGAACTGGCCTAGATTTTTAAGATGATCAAAGCCAAAAAGAAAAAAAAATTCCCATTAAATGGAAGCTTGCAACATAAAATAGGGAATCGGCAACGAACTTTATAAAACCGACGCAAGAATTCAAATCCTGCGTTCGAAACTTGTCCCTCTATCATCTGTAAGACGACGAACTAACGAACGGCTGACACTCGAAACGTCAGCTCTCAATCTTTTTACTGCCGTAATTTGACAAATTTTCATTGTCTACGAGCCGGCTATTTCTTTCAAATCGACCACAATTAAAGTCAATTATGAAACCAAATTCTCTCAACCCCACCCCCCCCTAAAAAAAACCCGATGATGCAGGACCACAGTTTCTTTCACGCTTAAAATCACTATAGTTACAAATTATTCAGGAATGCACGCACTCATTAATAAAACATAAATAACCAAAGACAATAGGTTCAGTCAAAACAATAGGGCCCACAACCCAATTGTATTGAAATTTGGCCTTCTTTTCTCGTAATTCCACCGTAGCCTAGTGGTAAAAGCTACGCTTTGATAGACGGCGGCGTATAAGCCGCCGTTTATTAAAGCAGCTTCGAGGGGCTTGAGGTTCAAGCCCCGCAGACATAATCGCTCTTCCCTTTTTTTTTTCCCCTTTGGTAGAATTTTCGAAGCTTCCATTTAATGGGAATTTTTTTTCTTATTGGCTTTGATCATCTTAAAAAATCTAGGTTTTCACGAACAGGCAAACAACACACAGCAAAAACCGTAGCCATGTGTTGTACGTCTGTTCCAGCGAACTGGCCTAGATTTTTAAGACGATCAATCCCAAAACGAAAAAATCCCATTAAATGGAAGCTTGCAACGTAACCTAGCCAATAAACAAAACTAGAACGCTATTTCGAGGTACCACACGGAGCTGGGGGGGGGGGGGGGGCATGGAATGGCATCATTTGATGCAGAAGGGTTGCGAGGTTTTTGAGACGGGTATTTTTTTGTTTTTATTTTTGATACAGGTTGGGAAGTTAAAACAGCCCTCAAAAGTTGGGTTTCACTAAATAGCCACGGATGGGTACAAACTATAAACTCAAACTAGACACCTTGTCCTCTCACAAATTAAATGTATAGTAGTACTATTTCATACATTTACCCAACTGCAAAATTCCTGTCTTGGACTCTTGTACCAATGCCTAAATGTATGACCATTTCTTTTCATTTTTTCCCTTCATAATCCTAGTTTTTATGACCCTGGATCTCCTCCAGTGCAGTAAACACTGCTGTTTGTTGGAGTGCAACAAACTGGGCTATTTGTCAAACAGTTTATTGAAATAAACAGAAACACTGACCTGCAAACGAACACAAGGGTGTCTGTCCTTCTGTACCAGTTAGCACTCCTTCTGACAATTACATGACATAAAATGAACTTTTTTCACTGAACTGGCGCTCTCTTCAGTCAGTTTTCTGTCTAATTTATGGGGTTGTTGATCCTTGTCTCATGGAAAATATTCGATGGAAAATATTACGTCATGTAATTGGCAGGAGGTTTCCAAGGTCCCTTTGATTTCTGCGAAGGAGTGCTAACCTTCTGTACCAACATGTAAATCTCACAGTGCTTCTGCATGTGCAACTTCATAATTCAGCAACTGATATTACTGCAGTACCTAGTCAAAACAAGGTAGAACAAGTTAAAATAACGACCAATTACCCTAATGCAAAATACATGTAATGTTATCCTCAATCCCTTTAGACTACTGGACAAGAGTTACTTGGCCTGAATATACAGTCATGCTATGTGGCCAGCAAATATTAATTTTGTATTAGTAGCTTGAAGGAGGTTTCCTTATGGGCTTTACAATTTTACAAGTGTACCAGATAGAAAGAGAACAACTAAAGTAAATGAAAATTAAAATGTTATGCATATGCAGCAAGAAAATAATCACAACCCAAACATAAAAATAAACCAATTGTAAGAGCTGGATCTTCAACCCGAATTTCATTGGTTCCTATGACCTGTGCCTTAGAAGTGTCTATGAAACTATAATTCCATGAAACTTCAATCAAAACATAACATGAACTGGTGATCTGCTTCAGTCACTTGGGCAAGATCACATCTCCCAACTTCAGCATTACAAGATCATTGGGTGTGAACACACTCATCTGCCACACTGGAATAAGCAAGGACATTGGTAGTAAGTGGGCGACTGTCAACAATAGCCTCTGCTTCTATCAGCATTCCTGCTCTTTTTAACTTCTCACATCTTTAGACACATATTGTCCAACTGTAAAGATGCTGTTTACTATATAAAGCACCTGACACACAGATTTCTGAACGTGTTCGTAGGATGACTGCTGGTGAAAGTGGTACATAACTGAGATCTGAGATCCAACATGCAAAATACCATCTTTATCAAGGCCTGGGTCTAACTGGCTAGGGACACTTGTGTTCTTTGTTACTTGCCTGGTCTTGATCTTCATCCCATCTTTGCATTGAGTTGTTGCAAATAGTTCAATTTCACTTGAAAGCTTCTCTCTTTGAACTGCCTGAAGACTAGGGAACCCGAATATAGAATCTTTTGCATTGTCTATACAAATGAAAACTTATCATTTTGGCTTAGTTGCTTCTCCTAGTTGCACCTATTGTCAAGAATCAACACATTCTGTCAAGCATGTACTTTTTGTTCTACAAATTTGCCTATATGTATGAATTCTCGAAAAATGTCTTATCCTGGCTTAAAGAAAACGGTATTTATATTGAAACACTGAAGGAGTCCAATATAATTTTTGGAAAGTTCAACATTAACGACAACTTAACGTTAATCAACCATATCTTATTATTTGGCAAACACTATATGTATTTACTCAAAATGGGGTCAAAATCCAATCTACTGAATTCAACTCCAAATTGCCAGAGGAAAAAGTAAGCTTTCAAAACACTTTACTGAATGGGGAAAACTAGTCAAAGTTCTGACCTAGGAACAGATGGTGGTGGGAGAAAAATACAGAAACACAATTTTAAAATAAATAAATAAATAACCATACAGTACTTCTATTTGAATTTCTTTTAATGTAATGTGGCTTAATGAAATTTAGACGAGGTTAAAATTGAGACAATACTTGTCAGTGGTCACCCCATGGGCGGGCTTGGGGGTGGACCTGACGTAGTTTCTCATTCATCCGTGGAACCTTTGCTCACATCTGCTAGCTCATCTGCAGTGCCACCATTGTCTTTGCAGGTCGTTCCAGACCCTGCCTTTTTGGCTGCTGCCATTAATGCAGATAAAGTTGCACTGGCCACCAAAAACATCTTGGTGTCTTCGTAGGCTTCTTCTATGGGCCTCTTTGAGTTTGCCACTCTTGCTGGCATCGCAGGCAATTTTTTCCCACCCTTTGGAGTTAGGTGTTTATACGTCTGTTTCTTGGCTCAGGTGTTGGGAGTTTCTTCACCGTCCATTGCGTCGTTTCCCACTGCTTCACAAGGTAGGGCAACTTATGTTGTTCTACCATTTGCTTGTACTTTTATAACCTTGCACTTCCCCCATGCAAGCTCAGCATTTTCATTCAGTTCTCATATGGCCAACGTTCCTTCCGGCGCTAGCACTTCGCTTGGGCACTAACACCATGCGGCCAAGGTAGTGTGGCAAGGTAGAAAGTTTCTCCTCTGAACTCGCTTTTGCCATATGAATCACCCAATTTACCTCAGCAGGGAGTTTCATCTTGACCTCCGGTGCTGACAGAATGGAATAGAATAGTGTGGGGTTCTGGCTGTTTCCTAGCATCCCTGCAACTGAAGATCTCAGTCATGTCTGATGCAGATGGCTCTTTGGGCTTTGGAACTTAATTACAGGGTCTTTGGTTTTATGGCCCCTGGGCTTCTTCGCAAACTCAACAGTCAATTGCGTATGAAGAGCTTTTTCCAATAGTAATCACCGCCCACCTGTGGGGTTCTCACTGGACCAAGCCGTATGTGCTTTTTCATTCTGACAATGAGGCAGTTATGGCCAGTCTGTGGATGTCTATTCAAGGATATTTAAGTTCCCCATTTTCATGCAACTTCTTTGCAATTGTTTTTTATCAGCTGTGCTCTGGGGTTTCACCTTTCTGCTGCCCATGTCCCTGGCATCGAAAATTCTGTGGCTGATGCAATTTCTTGCTTTAATTAGCAGGAGTTTTGGAGTCTAGTTCCAGAAGCCCAAGCAGCCCCTTGCCCAGCCCCTCAGATTCTTCTGGACAGTTTGATTCTTCCTTGTTAGAGGGCAGGTACCACTTCTTTTTGGCCCATGGCGTGGCTCTGTCAACTCACAGGTCCTACTCTTCTGGTCAGAAGTGCTTCTACAAATTTTGCAAGCAGGAAAGCTCAATGCCAATGGCTTGCCTTGTCCCGTTGAGGAACAGACACTGTGTCTGTTTGTTTCCTTTCTCGCTGATTCTATCGAGCACTCTTCGATTAAAGTATATTTATCTGCCACTTCTCTCCTCGTGGAACATGGTTTTCCTGATACATTGCTCAATTGCCTTCATCTCTGACGAGTAATGAGAGGTATTAACCGTTTTCAAGGCTCTCCCGTTCTGGCAAATCTATCTTTTACTGGTAGCATCATGATGGTCGTCCACCGGTCCTTGGACGTGAACACTTAGGATCACTGTATGTACTGGGCTGCTTGCGCCCTAGGCTACTTTGGTTTTCTGCGATCTGCTGAATTTACTGTCCCAAACTTGGCCAGCTTGTCTCCCGTAGTTAATCTCTCAGTGGGCAACATTGCAGTTGACTCAAGCGTATTGCCATCCCATATGTGCGTCCAGATTAACGTGTCAAAGGCTAATCCCTTTTGCAAGGGTTGCTCCATATATATTGGCCGAGAGCGACCACCTTTGTATGCGGTTCATGCCATATCTCTGGCACTGGGGTAACTCCCCTGGCCCTCTGTTTCTCCTGCAGACTGGGCAACCACTCTGGTGTCATTCTCACTGATTGGCTCGGAAGATATTGTCCACTGCAGGGATCCCAGGAAACTTCTCCAGCCACAACTTCCACATTGGGGCAGCTACAGTAGCAGCTGGGAACGGTGTCCCTGATCATATGATTCAGGCTCTTGGGTGATGGAATAGCAATGCATACCAACTTTATATTATGATCCCTGCTGAAGCCTTGGCTGGCCTATCTCACCACCTAGCCACGAATTAAATTGCTCAACTGTGGTGCTGCTAGTGTGCTGCAAACCAAATGCACTTGACTTGTTTGTCTCTTCAGCCTGGTGTTATGGCTTGCCCTTGCATGTTGCTCAGGTTCGTTTGGGGCCCCACTTGGTTTGCTTTTGTCTTCAGGTCCTCACACTTTGCCAGTCTTCTGCTTTCTGGGTCTTTTTGTGTGTTCTTAGCTAACTTTGCAACGTTGAGACTCACTTCCCGTTCTTTGGAGCTTGGTCCCCAAGCGACTGAGCTTGTTCCTCCCTGCGTTGCAAACCCTCCTTACTCAAGCACTGAGGGGTTGGGGGTTTTGGTGGTAGCCCCTTGCAGGTTTGCCATGGATACCTCCTTCCCCCTGACAGAATAACGATCACTTCCCCGCTCCACCAACCTTAAGGCACCAGTTCCCAAAGCTCATCTACTGTTGATCAGTTTAACTGTATTGTAAATTAATGCTATTGTAACTTAGTATTGTAAAATTCTGTACTTTATTGCAGGAATAGTACACCTTAGCTTAACTTGTAGGCACTTCACCGGTAATCACTTTGTTGATTGCATTGTCTATTGTTGTTGCACGCTGCAAGTTACAAGTGATGTATTAAATGCAGTCTATTGTAAAGAGTAATGTATGGAAAGAAAAAAACAATTACAAGAAAAAAAAAGAAAACAGAACTGCACCTAAACCCTTCACCGATACATTCATTTCAACAGTATGTTCAGCCTTTTAAATTAAAATAAGCAAACACTAGAGTCTCTGTGAGCTCCCTCTGGACCACATCAGTGGCTTCTTTGCTGGCTAAAGTTCCAACTTCAAGAGGTACTTTCACAAAGCAGTGACTGGCGAGCTTTCACTTTCTTGTTTAAAGGTAATTTCTTGGTTATCATTAAGTTGAACAGTGAGTGCTGTAAAGGCAAGTAATTCGCAAAACTAAACAAAATGGACTGCACTGCTATGACGCAGCCCCTTTTACCTACTAGTTCTTTTACATGCAGGCCAAAGGCAAAACCCTTTCCCTTACTTAATTTCATTGGAAGTATTTTCGATTTTTGCATTTGTAAGGGTGGAATAAACTTGCTGTTGTTAACTGAAGAACTAACAGTTAACTGCAATGCCTTGGGGTTGAACTTACATCCTTGCTATTTCAAGTAGCCCGAGTAAGTTCTCATCATGCTCTTTAGAATCTGCTCCTCTGATTTAGACTGTCACTGGCACACAGGGTGCTTCACTCAACTTCTCTAACAACTGTACCCATTCAGCCTTTCTCGGAACACATCTGCACTGACTTTCAATATGAAATGTAGTATCACTCACTTGTACAGTATTTCCCCAAGGAGTGTTGAAGTTTTCATCAACAGGCTTTCAGAGTCTTAGTGTAACAAAGTAACCTGACTTAGCATAGATGAACATTACCCGCTAATAATAATTTTAGAACCACAGAGTTTGGCACAAACTTCATCCATCCTCTCTGTTTGGTATTGATTCCTCTAAATGTTCTTGTTCTAGTCTTTTACGTCTACACAGAGTAAAATAAATCTCTCTGGCTTTGAAACTGGGATAACACTGTAATGCTACTGTACAATACTCTAGCACGGATCATGAATACTCTGCTGCCTTGGAATCTGTAATGCCACTGTACAATACTCTAGCACAGATCATGAATACTGTGCTGCCTTGGAATCTATCCAATCTGTATGCCCATGAACCAGTTCAATTCCTCAAATGCATCACCTTACAAGCTTGTCATTATAGGCTGCCTCCTCCTTTTCTGGGTTGCAGGGGTTGATCACCCAGTCTGAACAAGATGTGGTAGAAATCACATTTTCCCACAGGTACATTTGTAACCTTCCCATTCCTTTAAACACTTGTCTGCACTTAGATAACATTCAAGACAATAGCATCATCCATCATCTCACATGTAGGCACCTTAAATTCACCAGGGCTTGATCCAAGTGTGGCATGCTCTGTAATGCCTTGTGAAAGACAATGTAACCAAATTGCATTGTCCTCAGGATGCAAGATGGTCTTTACTACACTTAACTCTACTGTATTTAGGTCTGCTACATACATGTACAGTGCACTACTTTGTTATCAAAATTATTAGAAGATAGAAAGCAAAATCACAGTTCAAGGCAGATTAACTACTAAACAAAGCATTCTCATTTTACAGATAACTCTTACCTCACCAAAAATCACGACTCACAGTCTTTACCAAAAGCATGCTTTGTGAAGGAAAAAAAGACCTTTTCCACATTTCACAGGAAATAAAGTAACCAAGTTGCCCTTGACAAAAATGATCACTTGAAGGCCAATAATACTTTATGAATACCTTCTCACCAAACTTCCTTCCTGCCTTACTCAACTGAAAGTTGTAGTACTAACACAATAAATAAAGTGGACGATTGAAAAATGGAAGGAAAAAGGGAGAGGAAGGACACAGAAACTGTTCTGGACATCTAATGGTATTTTACAATAATGTACACAGAGGAGAGGATCAACTGTGTTTTACCACATTTCTTACTCTGGCCAAAGGCCTGAAGTTAAGGATCCAGCCAGCTCTGACTAATTGGGTTGAAATTAATTACTTTCCCTGCACATTAATACATGTAAGTGAAATTTTTATTTGGGATAAAATTTTCATTGTCATTTCATATATTTCCTTCAGTCCTTACTTAACTAAGAATCAAGAATGCCACTAGGTCCAAAAAATGACAGTGTTCACACACCACACTTTGGAAGAACACACACAGAAAAATGTACCAAAGGAGTGAGGATTCTCACCTGCTACATGTACCTTGAACCTCAGTATCACTACGAAACAAGCATAAACATAAACATAAACATACAATGTAAGCCAGTTAAAATACAAGAAATGGTTAGAAACACTGGCACATATCTAAGGACCTGTGCACCTCTAAACAACCATTACATTGTTCAATGAACTCTGTATTTCCCAGTCCCACAGCCAGCTATAGGCACTTTCTTGGGCAATAACCACTATTTTTCTTTCTATTTCGCCCAGCCATGAAAATATTACAACTCACAATTAACACCTAACACTACCCTAGTGACAACTTCAGCTTACAAGACCGGCCTGCAAAGCACATGACGTTTAATAGATCAGTCGCTGTTGCAAAGTTTTCTATAGAACATAATATTTCCTAGCTGTAAACTCTGGCAGACTACCGTGTAAATATTCTGTTCAATTTCATTGCTTTGTCCTACCATATATTCCTTCATTTTGTATGTCCTACCATATATTCCTTCATTTCTTCATTTTGTATACAGGATTATAGGTTTCTGGATTATAGGTTTTGAAGGCAACATGTTTGGTAATGGTTGAAATCTGCACAATACAGTTAGTGGAACACTTTCCTTTTTCTCTTTTTTTGTTCCAAAGCTCTGCTACATCGACAACGAATCAGCAAATCCAATTTTCAATCAAGTGTTGAAAAAATAATAATCAATGTTAATTCTTCGAACCAAAGCATCTTAAAAATACATGTATCATAGCTTGATAAATTAAGATCATCCAGTAAGTGTAGTCCAGGGAAAGATGTTTCATGACATTGGCAACCTGAGAAAAAGCCACCTCCACATTAGATTATAGCCTAGAATTAAGTAATTACTCCTGCCAGTCACATCAGATACACCACATGCATTAGAAAAAAAATAAAAGTAAATGAATAAAATAAAACATAAAATAACAATAAAACAAACAATATGAACAGGGTTACCACACATCAGAATGAAAAAAATTCCCCGACTTCTCCCTGACCAACAGAGAAATTTCATTGACCTTAAAAGCGGCAATTTGTGCAAAGAATATGGCTAGCTTCGCATTGTTTTCAGTTTCTTGTTAAGACAATGTGTTTGTCCTCACTTTCAATTTCCTTTTGTTGTTCTTGTGATTGGTACCAAAAATGATATAAATTTCCCTGACAATTTTTCCTGACCGCACACAAAATTCACTGACTTTTCTCTGACCTTGAAACAGAAAATCTCATTTGCCTTTTCACAGACTGTAGCAGCCCTGATGAATTGCATGCACATGTACCTCAAAGGAAATCATGCACCTGGCACTTGAGGTTTCAGAAAAAAATAATGCTTGAAGGAAATAATGGTGATTTAAATTTGCATTATGATTAATCATTGTTAACAAAGGGGCAAAAGATTTTCTGGCCACTCAATGTACAGATGTAAAAGCAAGTTACTAAGGCATTACCTTTAAACCTGCCATCTGTCCAGAAGGATTTCAAACAGACAAGAGCACAGTTGAAACACCTGATGCTTTCATAGGCACAGAAAATAATTATGCAGCTCTGGTGAAGGGTTCCTTGTTCATCAATTGTGCATGACATCTCATTGTCTTTGCCTTTAATAAAAATGTGTTACACAAAATTACATGTAAAATGCACCTATTACATGTAACATTCCTTTTGCCATAACCACATTAATGTTTTCAGACTATCTCTTGATAATAGCTCTTGTAGTTCGATTAGCTGTTTTGCTTCAAGTTTGAGTAAGGAGATACTTCAATACACACTAGTACTAGCCTACACTGCACTACATTGTAGTGACATCAATTCCTTCAATCACTGTAAAATCAAATTACTTGATGTACAGTCATACTGTACATATCTTTCTGCACTTGTTATCTACTGATTGTTTGGGAATAACACTAAATCTGTGTGACTTATTCGCTAATGATATTCTTTCCGAGTTCCCCTAATGCACTCCACCTGGTGAAACTACAAATATAAAATAATTATAATAAAAATAATAGAACACAGATATACACGCCACTCATTCTCCAAACAAAAAAATTACATTGTTTTTCTTGCCTCAGTGTGAGTTTTATTTGCCGTTTATTTATGGTTTATCCACATTTTGAATGAGTCAACTCTCAAATTCTACAAGTTCTGCAGCAAGATAGCATGAGGGAACACACTCCTTCAGGAGTCCTTGCCTGAAAAAAGGAACCTGTTGTCTGGTTTTTCTGACGCAAGGCACATGATATATTTCAAAGGGACTCAGTGTTACCTTCTATTTTATTTTTGTTTATTCTCACAAACTTATTTTGAGAGTGATTGGTAAATAACTCTTGAAGGTTAAATGTGTATGTGTGTGTATTTTGGGGGGCTGTGTATTTCGGGGGGCTATCTATTTTTTTCAATTTATGAAAAGGGGTCCTTTTCCGCGGAAGCTCAAAAGGTTTGGTTTTAGTTTATGATAGATCCTGGCAGCCCACTGCAGCCCACCCCTTGGCATAAATAACAAATGGTCCCTCGAGTTAAATTACACAGACCCAGGAACCTACTGAATGTCGAATTCACCACACCCCTGGGCACCTACTGAATGTCAAATTCTGGGTTCTCTCAGTCTTCCAATATGGTGGCCATGTCAAATTGCTAACCCTGGGGCAACGAGTATGCGTCAAAATCCCTTCCCTGGGTAAGGCTCTCTAAGGGCACTTCCCATTTGACAGAACTGACCAGCCAGACTGGGCATTTGAGTGGGCCAACTCCACAATGCCGTCAAAATAACACACCTCTCTAGCATGATATCAATCAATCAATCAATTGATCAGCTAACTATAATTTAGCCCTAAAATTACTTAATTGTATCTATACCCATGGACTTTTTTTTTGTATTTGTAAATGTTTTAATTTCGGTCTTCCAAGGTCTTTTTGTTTTGTTGTTTTTTTTAATTTTAATTGTGATCCTATTATGTACAATTTTACAACGAAACAAAGTTACTTACACCACTAACACTACTTACAAATTACAATGATATTACTCATACAGGCAAAGCTAAAAAAATACAACCAACTACTACTGTTACTAAAACACTATTCTAACAACTAACAAAAGTAAATACGAGCGAAAAAAAATATATATATAGGGCCATGAAATACTAAATTAAAGCTGTTCGAGTGAAAAGGAGAACCTAAATATCATTCAATTAAATTGCCTATTTAAAACAAAAGTTCAAAGGAGAGATCAGGGAGTTATAATGACTGGAGTATTTTGCGCCACTTCTGTTGGAATGCGTTTTGTGTTCCTGTAATAATTGAAACATGTTTTTCAATTTTTAAATTGCTTCTAACCTGATTAACATATTCTATTGAGGATGGTCAAATATTTTTATACTTACAAGAGTAAATGTAAAATCTAACGAGTGGTAAACAGTGATTGAATAACAAGGCGCTTTTCTCTCCCTTGAGACCTCAACATTGGCATAAAAGTTAAAACTTGTGAGGCTGGTATCAAATCAACCGAGACGAAAAATTGTTGAACACTATTCCAAAAGGCTTCTGTGATCGGGCATTCCTAGAAATGATGTGCTGATTGACAAAAGCAACAAAGATTTGATTCTGAAAGTTTAATTTTAAACAGAAAAGAGTATGTAGCTATTCACCTGTGGAGAAATTTGAACTGGAAGTTCCTTAATTTCATGCTTAATGTACATATCCTAGATAGTAGATAAATTGACTCCCAGTGCAAATTTTCCACTTTGACGAGCCCACAGTCTTTAATCCATTTGTTTTGGCGTTTTCCTGGGCGAGTACACTTTTTGGTGATGAGGATTTTGTAAGCTGCTTGACTTGGTTTGTTGGATGAGTTTAGCTTAAGTAGTGCATTTCCTAGAATTTTTTCACCTGGCAGTGACAATTTCAGAGATCGCATAGCACACCACTCCAAGTTACTCCACAAAATTCGAGGAACGAAACTGGAAAACAAAACTTATCTTTGAAACAGCTGTAAGATATTATTCTTGAATCACTTGTCATCAGATCCTTAATTTTCATCACCCCTGCATTAGCCCAGTGTTTATAAAATATAGTCTTGCCTGCAATTCTGATCATTGAGTTATTCCAAATATGTCCAGCACTGAAATTAGCTTGAGAGGCAAAGGAATCCCTATAATTAAAGTCTGCCCATAGTTCAACAAGTTCTTGGATGAAATCATCTATTATATCAAGTTTTCTGGCATCTTTTGGTGCCAAATTACAGAGAAAAACTAATTTCCCGCCTACTTTAGATAGATGAAAATAAATAAAAAAAAAAAACACTTCCATTTAGATTTGCAGTCGTTTGAAATATACTTAAGTATTCATGAAATTTTCAAGGCTTTATTAAATTCTATTATGTCTAGCATTTTCTGTCCTCCATCTTGGTAATCTGCTATCATTTCAGTCCGCTTAATTTTGTCGCCTTTGTTATCCCAAAGGAACTTAAAAAGAAGATTGTTTCTTTCAGTGATAATAAACAAGAAGTTGTTGATGACAAAACATAAACCAATTGTGATGCAGCTAGAGCCTTAATAACTGCAATTTTGCCAACTAAAGTTAATCTCGTTTCTCCAGTTACTTAAAATGTCCTCTACCTTATGAACCTTCTCTTCATAATTCTTTTTCTTACTTTCTTCACAATCAATACAAAACCAAACTGCTAGAGCCTTAACTTTGCCATCTGCCCATTTAAGATTTTTGTCAGCGCATATAATCTGGTTTGATCCTTTCTTGGAGCCGATCCAAAGAGCTTCAGTTTTTTCACATTTATTTACTTGCAAGCCCAAAACCTTGCCAAATTTTTCTAATATAGCAAACAAGCGCTCAAGCCATTCTTGAGTACCATCTAAAATCAGAGTAGTATCATCTGCATATTGACTGAGCTTACATTCAGTGCTGCCTACTGTGACGCCTTTAACCAAGTTATCTTTACGGATAGTGGTAGCTAACACCTCTACGCACAAGATAAAAATGTAAGGTGATAGCGGACACCCCTGCCTTACACCTCGACTTAATTCAAAGAAACCCTCTGACCAACCATTATTTATAACACAGCTTTGGATATCATGGTAAAACAAATTGACCCACTTGATTAGAGAAGAGCCGAACCCAAATTGTTGAAGTGTTTTCTCGACAAATGCCCATTCAATAGTATCGAAGGCTTTCTCAAAGTCAACAAAGAGAAGTAACCCGGGAATATTCTTTGTTTCTGTGTTTGAGATGACATTGTTGATCAAGCAAATGTTTTCTGCAATAAAACATCCTTTCAAGAAACCCGTTTGGTCATTGTCTATTAAATTTTGCAAAACAGCCTTGAGCTGGAAGCAATCGCCTTGGATGCAATTTTGTAGTCACAGTTTAATAAAGTTATGGGTCTCCAGTTTTTCAGTTCCTGTAGTGCCTTGTCTTTCTTAGGGATCAGTGAAATGACGCCCCTTCTTTGGGTTAAAGCACGCTTACCCTTCTGATAACTTTTGTTGAGACAACGTATGAGAAAAGGAGATACATCCTTCCAAAAAACTTTATAAAATTTGGCAGGAAGGCCATCAATTCCAGGCGATTTACCGGATTCCAATGTTTTTAATGCCTCTAAACATTCTTTTTCAGTCAATAGTCCTTCGCATTTTTGCTTATCAATATCATTAACTGAAGGGTGTTCCTGGTTGAAAAACAAGTTGTCAGAAAATGATGTCACCCCGGTTTTTTTTTAAGCGTAAAGCCGACTATAAATAGAATTGCGCTCTTTTAAAATATCTGGGTCATTTGTAGCATATAAACCGTTACTTGCCTTAATCTGCATTATTGTTTTCCTCTTACAATGTCTATTTTCTAAATTCAAGAAATATTTACTATTTTTCTCACCTTCGTTGTACCATCTGGCCTTAGATCTAATTATGGCCCCCTTTGTCTTGTACTGTATGATATTTTCCCATTCATTTTTCTTCCACCTTATTTGTTCCTCAAGGGCATCTTTATTATTTACGCCCTGTTTCAATTGCCGTTCTAGGGCGGCTAGTGCACTTTCAATATTGGCCTCTTCATTTTTCATCATCTTCATTTTGACTTTGGAATATTTCACTGAGGCGTCTCTAATTTTAAGTTTTATCATTTCCCACAGTAACACTTCATCGACTTCTTCATCGCTTTCATACTCACTGGCTGTTTTGGCTATTATTGACTTGATAGCATTTACGTAATCAACTTCACTCAAAAGTGCGGAATTTAATTTCCAAAAACCTGGTCCTCTGGGATTGGAATCATAATTGATGTCAATTGTACATAAAGAGTGGTCTGTTTTGTAAGCTGGAAGAATATCAGCGTTTGAAATTCTTCCAGCGATGCTTAAGCTAACCAAAAAGAAATCTAGATGGCAATGCACTTCCGGTCGATTCCGTCTCCAGGTATATCTTTTTGCCTATATATTTGAGCTCTTTAAGAGAATTCCAGTGTGTCAGTGGTTTCCCACCTGTTTTGTGTTTTAAGACATCCAAAACAAGGTTGAAATCTCCACCGATAATAATTTCATCACACTTAAAAGACAGCATTTGTTCGCTCACATTTGTAAAGAAATCTGGATCATCTGTGTTTGGGGCATAAAAGTTGCAAAGAGTCGAGGTCAGCTCACCAACTTCCAAATCAACAATAATGTATCTGCCCTCTTTGTCACAAAGATGCCTCAAAATTTTAAAAGAAACGTTGTTATTGAAAAGAATAGCGACACCTACTTTGTTACTTGCCAAACTACTGAATAAAGCTGTATAGCCCCATTCAGCAGCCCAAACCTCAGAAGACTTTTCTATACAATGAGCTTCTTGTAACATGTAAATAGAATATTTTTTCTTTTTAAGCCAGTGGAATACTTCTCTTCTTTTTTCATTACTAACCAAGCCTCGAACATTGGGCGTAGATATGGTCATTTTAGACATCTAAAAAATAATAATAATAAAACAACTTCGGTAGATGTGACTTGGTACTCCGATATTTACATAAGGTATTCATAAAATCCTTGGCCCTCTTGTGAAACTTATCCAACTAATGTAAATAAACAACAATAAAAAAAGAATAGCTACATTAATTAAGGAAAACATAAAAATATACTTAGTTTGGGTCCCGCTTCAGAAAAGGCTCCAGTAAAGACACATGTAAATGATCACGGTTGCGGCAAGCCTGTCTTGGGTTACTCGAGGCACTGTATTTATGTTGTCCCTGGATATTATATACCTGGTATGTATCTTCTACCATTTATGTATCGTAAACCAGTTTTGTGTCTTGCCCCTCCTTCTTTGCTTCTTTCATCTCTTTGACTAAACCCTTCCGAATTTCAACGATCTCTCTCGGAAAATCCTGTGAAATGTCATAATTTGTTCCTGCCAGTGTACGGGCACTTGATAATATACGCTCGCTATCTTTGTGAAAGCTGAATTTAGCAATAATTGGACGTGGTTTGTTGTCCTCTCTGATCTTGCCGAGGCGATGTACCCTTTCAATTGGTATTTCATTGGTTCCTTCTTCTGCCACGTCTACGTTTTGTTCCAAGAAGTTGTACAACAGAGTTTCTGTTGTGGCGCTGGATTCTTGTCGCACCTCAGGAATGTTGTAGAAAATAAGGTTGTTCCGTCTGCTATGGCTTTCTAGCTTTATAGCGCGTTCCTTCTCAGCATTAGCAACTTGTGTTAATTTATTCAGATCTTCGGTTTGCTTTGATAGCGTCTTCTGCTGAGTGTCCGCTTGCTCAGTCAAGGTGGCCATGGACTTATAAGCGAACTCCAAGCTTTTTCTCAAATCAGACTTTTCTTTCTCCATTAGGCACTGTTTTTCCTTAAGCTCTTCAATTTCCTTTATTCCAGCTAAAGCAAGGTCCAGTTTACTGTATTTCTGCAAGCATCGCCGCTATGTTGTTGGGCGGATTCTTCTGACTTTGAAGCTTCATCATCTGTTTGAGAGCCTCTCGTCGTTCTTCTTCTTTTGTGAGTATCCTGACTTGCTTCTGCGTCATTTCCCTCTTTATCTGGCATTGTGTCTAAACGTATAGAGCCATCTTTCTATGCCATTTGATATAGTGGTTACAGAGCTCAAAAATAATGTCTGTACACTTCGACCGCTCGTCCCAATCCTATGGACTCTTATCAAACGTAACTAATCTAGTTTCTACGTCAAGCAAATTTAATAAGAATTAGTAACAATCAGAATTTACAATATAAAAATACGAAACAAGCCATGTATAAATGTGCCCTCACAATGTAAAAATGTGTCCTAGGATATTGAACGTTTAAAGTTTTCAAGATCCCTACTCTCACGTTTTGATTTGACAGTTGGTTCCCAGCCATTGCATCCCGATAGAAGAAAGAACATTTAAGAAAATTTGCTTTAGGTAGGGGTAATTGGAGGTCATAGTTCGAGCCTCTCAAATGAAACCACTCCTGAAGATACGTCGGACAATTATTATTGAATACCTTAAACATCGGAATTAACGAGTGCCTTTTCTCTCTTTCTTCTAAGCTAGACCACTCCAGGGAATTTAGTACCTCTAATGATCTAATAGAGTAATCAGCCCTAGTAATGATCCATGCTGCTCTACTTTGTAACTTTTGTAATTTGACAGCACGTGTTTTGGAGCAGTCACTCCATACAACATCACAATAATCAAAGTTGGGTTGTACAAGTGAATAGTCAATTGTTTTAAGAGTCTCTTCATTGTCAGTTTTCTAGTTAAATACAGCATTCACAAGCCATCAGAGACTTTCAATGAAATATGTTTGATCTGATCATTCCAGGTTAGCATTTCATCAACATGAAACCCCAATAACTTGGTAGAAGCCTTATGTTCAATTAGCCTATCATCCATCTTTAAATTCGTGAATTTAGCTTATGCCAAGTTTGGCCAAGAACCAATAGTCATATAACTAGTTTTAGAAGTATTGTAAAGTTAATTTGTTTGTCTTGAGCCAGTCATGTACTGCAGTGAAATCACCATTTAATGAACATTCACTTGTGGATATATCTTCATGAGCTGTAGTTATATACGTATCATCGGCAAACGTTCCAGGTGTAGTACGTTGTAGACATTTAGGAAACTCGTTTACATCAATTAGAAACAAAAGTGGTCCAAGTATAGAACCCTGGGGAATACCACATGATTCATATTGTTCTGTGGATAAGACTCCATTTACATAGGATCTTTGTGTTCTATCAATCAAATATGATTTAAGCAACAGAAGGGCATTGCCATTGACAACATAACAAAGTTTACGTATCAAGATGTTATGATCTACAATGTGGAAGGTTTTCTTTAAGTCTATAAAGACACTACCATTAAGTTTACCAGCATCCATGTTGGTAAGCCAAAGGTTTACTGCACTTATCACAGCTGTACAGGTTGAATGATTCGCTCTAAAGCCAGATTCTGTCAAAAGACTTCATGCTTGGAAATACTCTAACAGCTGAGTATGCATGACCCTATCTAGAATTTTTGATATGGCAGGTAGAATAGAAATTGGTCTATAGTTGGTTGGAGTATTTCTTTCATCGGACTTAAAAATAGGATGCACTCTTGCATTTTTCCATTCATTAGGAAATATTCCAGTCTCCACCACTTGATTTATAATATCACATATAGAATTTCAGATGTATGGACTACAAAGCTTTAAGAGTCTACTAAAGATTTTATCTAATCCGCAACTTACTGAGGGTTTGAGTTTAGTGATCAAGGTGTGAATGTACCCTTCATTTACAGGATGAAAATAAATATTTGTGTCGGCTCTGTTCAAAAGGTCCTCTGGTTGAAAAGCTGTATCTGGAATACCAGATGCCAGTTTACTACCTAGGGAACAAGAGTGGTTATTCGTTTGCTCAGCCATATCTTCAATCATGGACAAATTCAGTGGGACAGTAGAGCGTTTTATCTGTCAACTCACTGTTTATCACATATTCTGGGTTCTTTTGCAACCCCCTCCCCCCATTCAATGTTGCTTGGGGGAAATGAAGTGAAAATAGTGTGCAGGGCTAAAAGTGGACCAGTTTATGACCGACCTTGATTAGGGGGGAGGGGGGAGGCATCTGAAGTCCGAGGAATGTGCACTGGACTGAAATAAAAGCAAGTGTCCCAAAGAAATTTGTCCATGACTGAGGGTTTGAGTTTAGTGATCAAGGTGTAAATGTACCCTTCATTTACAGGATGAAAATAAATATTTCCGTCGGCTCTGTTCAAAAGGTCCTCTAGTTGAAAAGCTGTATCTGGAATACCAGATGCCAGTTTACTACCTAGGGAACAAGAGTGGTTATTCGTTTGCTCAGCCATATCTTCAATCATGGATAAATTCAGTGGGACAGTAGAGCGTTTTATCTGTCAACTCACTGTTTATCACATATTCTGGGTTCTTTTGCAACCCCCTCCCCCCATTCAATGTTGCTTGGGGGAAATGAAGTGAAAATAGTGTGCAGGGCTAAAAGTGGACCAGTTTATGACCAACATTGATTAGGGGGGAGGGGGGAGGCATCTGAAGTCCGAGGAATGTGCACTGGACTGAAATAAAAGCAAGTGTCCCAAAGAAATTTGTCCATGA
>BLFK01000313.1:166836-177960 GCA_014634185.1 Astreopora myriophthalma | reverse complement strand
GGAATCCATGTACCAGGTAGGGAAATTTGCCGTTGAAATTTGCCAAAATCGAGCTTTCTGATAATGCTGTTTAGGAGGGTAAATTTGAAATTTTTTTAAAAATTCAGGTTTGAATCTTTTCCAATTCTAATAACAGTACTTTGTAAAGAAAGGGTCATTGAATTGTGCAATATCGAAATAGTTTTGATGTTTTTTTTAGTTTTCTTACACGAGTCGCAAATACGAAGCACATTTTTCAGTGGTTCGAGGGCTTCTCCAAGGCTGAAAATTAAAAAATCGCTTTACTTGGAAAATATAAATCCAAACGAACTAAAAGTTGTATTTCCTTAAATAGTTTTCAGAGGGTTTTCTTGTGAAAAAGTTTGAGGGAATTCGATTTTTGCATTTTGCACACCTATCCGTAGTATTTACAGGAAGTCACTCTTAATTAATGCTCCAAAAAGAGCGACTCAGGGTTCATGTTGCAATATTGGCCTATTCGGGCAGTATTGAACACAACGAAAACAAATAAAAGAGTCAGGATATTTCACAACTTTATTATTTGGTGCTTGGTTGTGTTATATCTATGTTAAATTTATATTTATTAATCGGAGTACGTTAGTATGGTCAGGTGAGTAAGCACTAGAGAAGCTGCACTGTATTTTGGTTTTTAAGGCGCGGTGGTGCAACCACACATGATTTTTTAGGCGCACAGCCAAAACTCTAGTCGCATATGCAACCAGTTGGTCGTTAACTTTGAGCCCTGTTTTCACTTTTCTTTTCCTTATCGGGGCATGTTTAATTGCAAATTCCAGAAACAGAGATTTCCAAACATCCCACATCTCATTTGGGTCATCCAAAAGAGAAGCAAAATGGAAAGGTGTCTCTTTTACACATGTATGTCACCAATGAAGGCTTCGCTGTCAAAATTTTTTATTTGTCAAGATTAGATTATTTTTTAATCAGCTTTAAGCGTATCACGCTTACGAATAGCATAGACAAGACTGTGGTCAGAAAATAATACCAACATGTAAGACCCCATGATTTGTTATATCTGGTTTGTTAGTGAATGTGTGATCTATTAGTGTAGTAGTAGTAGTGGTGATTCCCGTTGATCCATAAATTGAATATATTGGTATGTTTTAGCAATAAACTTCAAGTGTTCCACACTGTGGTCAGGTGTTTGCGGCAAGAGATTACAGTTTGTATCACCTATAATCATACTCTCTTTATTTTCTTCATCAAGGTTTAGCAGGTAGGATTCAAATTTGTCAAAAATTTCAACCTTCGAGTCTGGAGGTCTATACCAAGTTCTCACAATGAATGGCTTCTACTTGGGTTTTTTAATTTCAACTGTCAAAATTTCTAACTCTTTGTGAGAGCAGAGATCTTGTCTTTTATGCAAGTCAAGGATTGTCTAATGTATAAACCTACTCCTCCACCATTTCAATTCCTATTACGGCAGAGGATATTGTATCCCTCAATGTCAACCTGCCTATCGGGAATTGTTTTATCTAATTTTGTTTCATTCAGACCAAGTATGTCAATTGTTTTATCTTTCATTAAAATGCACAATTTGACATAATGGCAAGTTAGGCTACAGATATTGAGAGAAGCAATTTCAAACGCCCTCATTTTTGGAAAAATAGGGAATTTAGGGCTTAAGCTAGATGAATGCAACATGCTATCACTTACACAATTCTTACTACGGTCATCATCCTGATTCAATGATTCATTGTTCTTCTTACTTGGTTCAAGTAATTGTTCCACATCGTAGTATGGTTCAAAGGTTTGTTGTGTATTTTGAAGTGATCCTGCCGAAAACCCGCTGCTGTTGTTGTCAATTCTTGACCGGAGGGAGGCAAGTTAGCTCGTCTCGGGTATCTACAAAGGTTACTCCCAAGGACTTTACTCCCTTCACTGTTGAGATGCAGATTAGATCTACTGAAGTGATGAGCCATTACATTCTTGTTGTCAATGAAACATAGGTCAGTTTGCTGGCAAATAGTTTTGGTGAGCCTTTCAAAGTGGTTGATTATATGAGTGGTAACAGCAGCTGAATCATTTCTTAACTTCACAGCCAATATAGCCAGGGACTTTGGCATCGGTTTCAGGTCACTGATTAACATGCGTAACTTTGTGGCAGCTGTGTCTTCATTTTCAACAGCTAAATCATTTGTTCCACAATGAACAATTAACACCGTATTCCCATTTATTTGGCCGGAAGCAAGAAGCTCGTTTGCTTTGACGTGTTAACCTTGGCTCCTCGACAACATTCAACTTTAACCTTTTCTCTGAAAGCAGAGATTCAATGTTCTTGACAAGCGAGTCACCAATTAGGCAGCCTTTCGTTGATTTGTCTGCACTTAAAGATACCTCCTTTGATGAATGGTGGGCGTAACTGTTGATTCCGCGAGAGGAAGATCAGTGGATGATTCAGAAATTGCAGCAGTAGACTTGGATGTAAACTTTTGGTTGTTTTGTAATGGACATTTTGCTAACTGATTAGCCCAACTCATAGATGAAGGATTTGCATTGTTTAAGATATTTCTAGCAACTATAATTATTTGTAGTCTGTCCACTTTGAATTGCATTAACAGTGGCGAATTTTCGTCAGGTTTGCCATTTGATGGTTCAATGCCTTAAATCTATTTTGAGTAATTTACTGGTCTTTTATTATTGCTGACAGTTGTCCACTCCTGTGTGTCAGACAAGCTCTGTGATTGTTTCTGGAAGTGAGAAGTTATGTCATTTTGGAGGTTAATTACTTCAAAAGCTATTTAACTGCTTGCAGACAGTAGCGCAGCATGAGAATCTCAGATCATTGAGCTCCAGTCACCTCTGTGATTGGTTCTGGAAGTGAGAACTTAGTCATTTCGTAGTGTGGTCAATTCACTTGTTATTTCATTGTTTGGTGCCAGTACTGCCACATGAGAAACTCTCAGATCATTCAAATCATTTAACACTCCTTTTAAGAACAACGACAATTGAGCTACTAGTAATTAAAGTCGGCTTTGCTATCTTTGACCAGATTTGAATAATCAGATTTGTTCGCGTCTGTAATGATTTCCATGTAAGCATTATCAATAAAAATTTCAGCCTTACCTAGGTCGTCTTCAGTGGATAGCACGGGAGACTCAACAACAACCCTTTCACATGAGTTGCCAGCACTAACTGTAGTTGGGCCATCACTAGGTGAAATAAGTCCCCATGAAATCTCCTCTCTAAGTTGAACATCCTTGTCTTAATAAATTTTCCTGAGGGGCATTCGGTGTTTCGCTAGCAGGATGTGCACAAATTGAAGTTAGCTTGATCAAATCATTTCTTAGTTTGTCTGCTGCTTCTTTTCCTTGAATTTGTAGAGTTCTCGCTATGTGGTAGAAATTACAAGTGATGTTTTGAATCTTGTGAACTCCACAAGATCCCTTGTCATTAGTGCAAAATTGATTAGGTTGTATTTCCAATTCAAGGTTAAAAACCTGAGTAGGTAGCTCACAGATCCATGCCACTTGAGCTGATTTTTTGAAGACAAAAGATAATTTCTTGCAAAGGGCTTCCATTTCCTCCATGCTTGGGTTGCTCCTTGACACTCTTCTTTGTATTTGTCTGTCCAACTCCAACTTCAACTTCAACTGATATACTCCTCTAAAGGAATGTGAGGGATATCATGCAACTGTTTGTTGAAATTGTTGCATTTCCTTTGCAAGCTTACCGGTCTGGCTGGCCAGTTCTGACAGAAGGAAAGCCTCCTAAGTCAATTACCCAAGAGTAGCCCCCCTCCCCACCCTGGGGCTTAACATTGAAAGTTTCTGCTTTGTACACTTTTGACACATCAATCAATCAATCTTTATTTAAACACGAAATCTTATCACCATAAAAGTGGTCTTCCTAGGAGTTGTGTAAAATATTATATAACATACAGCATTAATTGAAGGGCTCCGGGCAAAAACGTTCAAACTGACTTTTGCGCGATTTTTAGGTCATTTCGCAAAATTGCGGCCAATTTCCACCAAATCAACTGCACTAAAATTACGGGGTGAGCATCCCCACGTTATATGCCAAAAATTACGGCAATCCAATGACGGTGCCCCCACCCACCCCCCACCTAGAATGACTGCATTATGCTCACAAAAGGCTTTTAAAACTCACCTCAAAATGACACAAAGTTAAGCTTCAGTGAGTTAAGCTTATGTAGCGCGTTCGTGGCACAAACTGCGCAGCAGCAAGCACCAAAACGTCTTGAAACATTAACCTGCAAAAGAACATTTCCTCATCACATTTCGACGGCCTTCACCATATTTTGAAGACTTCAAATGACATTGTAACGTGAAATTTCGAGCTCACCTACATCACGACGACCTTGCCCGTCTACGCCATCTTGACTTGTCACGCCACGTGATCATGCGAAAGTTGTCAACGCACTTACCAAGTAGGGAGGGGTCCGGAATACAATATGGAGCGGGTTAATCATTAATGTTCTTTCCTTTCTTTTATTGCGGGGTGTCGGGGTGGGGGAAGGAGAGAATCCTGCAAACGGCAAGAATTGCTTTGCTTTGCTTGGGGTTTGCTACCAAGGAGAGCGCTTCACAAGTGTAGGGAGGTAAATACGGAATCCTTTAGTCATTGAAGATTTGCTCGCCACGTTCCCGTAGTGCCTGGCGGGCTTAACAGCAGCTAAAGTTAAAACGGACCACCCGATTTTTTCATTACCTAGAACGACTCATAAACGCTTTCGGTCATTGTTATAGCGTGCGTGACAGCCTCTGGAAATAAGAAGAGCGAGGGGGTGGGGACAGTGGCAACACGAACGCTCAACGGTCGAAAAGAGCGCGAGAGACAACCTTCTTTTGCAGGGAATGGGCCACAAAAATCATTTGGATGAAACTCATAGGGACGTTGAGAACCGCGCGCGATAAAGGAAATCGTCGCTTCCGTCCGGCTAACTCGTCTCCTATATCTTGCCGCGTCCATACAAATTAGGTAAGTCAAATTATGGCCCATAAAAAAAAAACTTTACTCTACTGTCCATTTCACGAGGTTGTTTAAAGAACATTTTGATCTCTGCACGTCGGTTATGGAAAAGATACGAAAGTCTAAATCCTGTTGGTTAATAATCTGAATCGAATTTCCGGCTTCCACTTTTGACGGCACGTATACATATTATTTGTATGTGTGACAGCAAAGGATGTTGGCCCTGTTATCCACCTTTTACAGCGGTTTTCAAACGACTGTCGAAAGTGATTACGCGATTGCGATAGGCTAAAAAATCTCGCGCCAGTTTATCAACCGATGAGAAGGAAAACGAAAACCAATCGCGACTTGCACGCGCGATTTTTCCCGCGCTTTGAGCAAGTTTCATGGAATTGCTACGCATTTTGATTGGTTCATTGCCCTATTTGCACCTGCTGTGATTGGTCGGAGTAATTACTTTGGCAATGGTTTTACGACACTCAATTGAAAACCGCTCTGATATACTGTTCAAGACATAATAAAAAAAGTATGCAAATGCTTTAAATTTACAATATAGACAGAATTGT
Organism: Astreopora myriophthalma; assembly: GCA_014634185.1. NCBI lineage: Eukaryota > Metazoa > Cnidaria > Anthozoa > Scleractinia > Acroporidae > Astreopora > Astreopora myriophthalma. Next base: position 172,444 of record BLFK01000313.1, on the reverse strand, counting down.
CAATTGAAAAAAGAGCTCCGTCAGCAAAAATGGCCGAATTTGTGTGCGCAGAGCCCCAGACCTGCCTGGGCTTCCTAATGATGTCAGACCATGCATTACGAAATATCAGAAATAAAGAAATAATTAGACCCCACCTGTACAGACATAATCTCTCTTTAAAGCGCTCTCCCACGCATATGTCAACTATGAGCCATCTACTCGGTTAGCTTCGGCTACTTAGATGGTCCAGAAACTTCTTGCCGTAATTTCAAATTCTGATTTTGTATTTTCATACACCTTAAATTATTGAGGTTGTCGTTGTTTCTAGCATCCTGTAAGTAGGCACATCAGTGAAGTTTAATAAATAAACTGATTGATTGATTGACTATCTCCATTTTATAAAAACAGACTGAGGAGAGCATTTTATTCAAAATTATTAAAGAAGAGTAGATAAACATGGGACTGAACCAGTTACTCTGCAACTTTAAATCTGGCTATCGAATAAGCGTACTCAATAAAGTCAAGTCGTGCGAGAGGAACACACGGACATGGGCGACATATTTCCGGTAACATCAAGTCTACCCACATCCAACAACTTCAACATGTGACGCGTGCGCCCTATCACATTCTCGGAGCATTAAATGAATAAAACAGTTCTCCTTTTATTTCTTAGTCCACTAAAGAGCAACAAACTTAGTCTCTAGAACTGGGAAACTTCGAACTGTGCGAGGGTGGTGTTCACTGAACAACCCTCCTTGGGTGGTTTGCAATCTCACGGGGTGTTCGCAATCTGTTGTGCCCTGCTTTAAAGTCTAACAATTCCTGAACTAAATGTGAGGTCTGTAACTTTACTCCTATGCGACGCTTTTCAGACCTTCTTTCCAAAATCAGGATCTAGAGTTGAGAACATCATTTGTCCAATTGTCATTTTGTTCCTCCTTAGAGCAGGGCGAGTAAAGACAACTTAGTGAAAGGATTTTCTTCCTTTTCTTGCAAGAACTATCCAGTAATTCTTGAGTTTTGGTTCATCGTTGTTCATAATTCCCTTTCTCGAAGGGGACAATCATTTGATCCCGGGTCAATTTTTCTATAATTGACAAACACATCGACCAATATGTAGCCCACCGGGCAGACCTCACTTTAAATTGGTTCGTCGTGGAATCCTCTTTTTGTTACAGAGGGTTTTGTGACGAGTAAAAAGAAGCTATAGTCACTCAATCCTCGAGGAGATGCTGTTATCATGGAATTCATTTCAAGGTTTTAAACCAGAATGACAACTTAGCGAGAACGCGTGCTACCTTCATGACTTTCACTCCAGCACTTTGCACAGTTTTCTGTCCTCCAAGTCTAAGAACTGTGATATTCAGCTTACTGTCGCGGTACAAACACTCGTTGGGTAACAGTGACGGAGGGACCGCCATCTCAGTAGGGTCTGTAGCCGTAGTTGGAAAGCGGGTACGAATGGCGACGATCATCCTGGAACGAACAAATTCAAACGAAATGCTGACTCAGAATCTTTCTCTTTAAACTTTACCTTCATCTTCTTATTACGATCCCGCCCTAATCCGACGCGAGCTTAAGCAACGAGGACGTTGTCGCTCTCGACGTCACGAACAGGTGTTTCGGTTGATGGAACGTCTCTGTCTACAACGAGTTTTAAAGCTCTTTTTTTTTTGATAACTCCAATAGAATTACGTTGTCGAGTCGGAGCAGTTAAGAGGAGAAAACGTTCATCCTGGGTCGAATGAAAGAAATGACGCGTTCTCGCTATTCTGGGCCGAGTTGCCTGGGCCGAGTTGCTCTAAGCATGGTTACCGCTAACCATCGGTAAACTCCTATCAAAATCCATAGGTTATCACATGGTATTTATTCCGGGTTAGCGCTAAGCCTAACCATGTTCCGAACAACTGGCCTCCGGACGTCAGCGTTCTCACTGCTTAAGTTCGCACATGACAAATTACATACTGGTATGGGCTTACTCTAGCAGGTGAGTGTTGAAAGATACTGCGAGAGTACTGAGATTGACTCGACCCAGGTCCCCAAGAGGAGTGCGCCGTACGAGACCAGGCACTTGGATGGTTGCCTTGGAAACTACCAGAGTTGTAGTGTGATCGGCTTGCTTGGTAGCCAACTGAGTTGTATTGCGAGGCACGATTTCTATCATAGCTCGATCGCCTCGAATCATCATAATCACGTGATGAAAGAGGGGTGCTCGGATTGTATCGCTGAAGAGCAGGGTAATCACACATGCCGGGATAATTCTGCAGAGGCCCAGAGAAGGACCGAAAGGGCGGCACTTAGCTGGCTGGAGTGTGGGGATGAAAAAGATCCCGTCTATGAAAACTGAAGGAAAAAGGCAAAAGTGAATACATAAGAATAAACAAATAATGCACGTCACACAATAACTCCCTTGCATTCTAGTCTGTGGATATCCGTGAATCCCTGAATGTACTACTGAACATACATTTCCTTTACTATACTGCACACAGTGATTCTAGCTCTGGAGTCTCGAGAACATCCGCAACTGTGACCATAGATTCAAATGAAAGCCAGTACTTTTCTAACGTCTGAGTCCGTGGATAAAATCTTCTAATTCGTTTGATTGTTTAAATGAAAGTTACTTAGCAGACACTTTCCTGTGGTGCTTTAAATTATGCTGTTCAAGGTGGATGTCACTGAGAAATATTTTACACTGGTGCAGAGTTTATTATGTTGCACAGGGTGATTCTAGCTTTGAAGTCTGTGGATGAAATCTTGACCTGTGAGAGCATTCAGATGAATGCTACTGGGAGTTCTTTCTTGTGAAGCTGTTCAAAATAATGAACACAAGATCACTCACTTGAGCATCCGTCGACCAGCGTCGCCAATTTGCGCGTATGAGGTTCTGTTGGCATTCATGGCAATAACAGGTCTGTATGGTGTATTGCGATCATAACCCTCGGGCTTAAGAACACGAGCAGGAAGTCTGAAAACAGTAGGAACTGGCATTATCAATAAGAAGCATTCTTTTCATACAGTGGTTTTCAATTGAGTATCGTGCAACCAAACCCAAAGTAATTATAGAGCCAATCACATACTGACTTGGTTTTGCTAACCAATCAGAACGCAAAGAGGGTAAACGCGGCCCGCACCGAGCGCGGGAAAACTAGAGTGACCAAGTCGCAGCTGGTTTTTAGCGTTGCACCTGATTGGTTAAAAAGTTCACGCAATCTTTTTGGTCTATTATATATGGTGAGTACAACCGCTGTGTTGAAATGGCAATTTTGTATTGCTTTGATTTTGCATTACTACGCGCAGTGATTGGCTTAACAATCTCGGTGCGCAATTTCACAACCAAGAAGCAACAAGCTTAGCGCCGGCTAGAGGTCTTTTGTTTCCAGGTCTGATATGATCATTTGATGATCTGTGTCCATTATGATTGATCAGAATAATTACTTTGGTATTTCGTTTACTGCACTCAACTGAAAACTGCCGGCTCTAGGCAAAGAAAGGGGAAGAAAGAAACGAGATCATTTCTGTACTCAGTAGTAGCTGCCAGTATAACAAAAGATAACATCACTTACTGCGCTTCAGGCAAAACTTCCGCTTTAAAAATATGATCGTCTTCATAAACGGGATCAGTAAAAAGCTCACTGAAATGTTAAATATGAAAGAAAAAATGCACCAAGAAATAACAAAACAACTGTTCAAGGTCAACTGCTCCAAGGTGAAGACTTTTAGAAAGAGAAAGTTGATGAAAAACATGGTCTTTCTTTGCATGAATATCATAGCACCCGGATGGCAGATACCACCCAGCTGTTTACAACCTCTAATTTCATTGGATCTGGTTAGAATGCAGCTCTATTGTTTTTAGGGTTAGGGTTCATTGTTTCTGTTGTTTGGTTGAATAGTTCTATTGTTTTCTGAGCCAATCGCGTGGGCTGCTGTAATAGCCACGTACTGACCCCAAGACCGAAGTTATTCACTTCCTCGCATTTTGTTCAGCATTTTTTCTTACAGGGATACAAACATAATGGGCAAATCCATTGATGAAGTCATAAACAACGAAACGCTTACCGTATTGTGCGGTTGTCCCTTAAATCGTAAAGATTAGGAATAGGAGAGGGAACAGTTCTGGAAAAAAACAAACAAACAGAAGACTTTCATCATGATCGCGTCCAAGAAAACATATGAACAAAATACAATGTAGACAAAACAGTTTTTATTTTGTGTCAGTATGTTTTAGTTTGTGTCTTATCTTACTTTCGTGGAAGTATCGGAACATCATCTGGCTGAACCTTGCCCGACATACCCCCACTTAGGGCAGCTAAAATATCCACAGGCTGCAAACAAACGCAATAAACAAAACTGAAACTATTCACTCAAAAAATTCAGGGGTTTCGTTTCAGGCCGGACGCCGTACGCGACGTCCGGTTGTTTGACATGTAACGTCCGGTAGGTCACACACGAAATAATTATTTTTAAGTGTGAAAACAGTGCACATCCGCCAGCTGAAACACTTCATCCGGTACTTCCAAATGCTACCGAAACCCCTGCTCAAAAAGGAAAGATAGCGTGGGAAGTTGAAGGGATTAGCAGGACAAAATATTCACCTAGTCTGCGCAAGTGGAAAATCTTTGCCTGCGCAGCTTGTGCTTCAACAACGTTGCGTAAGCGAGCGACTAAGCCGCAAAACTGAATCGGGAGAGACAAGCGGGGCGTTTTATTTTTCATGCGCCTTTGCTATTTGTTTGTTGCTGATCTCCGCTATGCGAATCTCAATGTCACAACCGGAGTCCACTTCCTTTTGCGTCCTGAACTCTATTGAATTGCAATAGACCTTCATCCGAGAGAATCCAGTCTCGTAATTTCCTCTGGGTAAGAACGAAGTCTAAAGCTCGAAACATCAGCAAAATGAATTTCTTTATGGTCGCCAATTTAGCGATCAACCAAGAAGATAAAAGATCCTAGAGCTTCAATTCCCACCGACGCACTCCACAGTATGAACTCACCCCTTCCAACGTTACAGAGTCTGCGCGGTAAGACGCAAATATTAGATAAGGAAATGTGTCATCGATAAGAAACCTGACAACCAATCAGGTCGGGGAAATATCGTAACAAAGTTTTCTTACCTCTCTCGTGTTACCTCTTTGGTACAAACCGACCAAGAAGTCAAACACTGGATTTCCCTGACGAAGAAACAAGCGATCTTTGCCGCGACTGTTCCTCGCTTCTAAAAATGAGAGTCAGAGCCTGTTTAGCATCAGTATTTTGTCAAATCCTTTTTTTTTTGTTAATGGGTGGCGGTTTCCTACAATTTGATCAGTTTGTTTGATGAAGTAAAGAGATTTTAGACTTGGGCTTTCAAAATCAACCGACGTCAAATTTCTGTTCAGAACCTCGACGACATATAAACGAGCTTTCGAAAAGAGGAGCTAAAACTAGTCGGTTTTCTTATTTTTGTCCAAACAAACGGGAAAAAAAAAACATTTCGGTGGCGTAATAACCTAATAACTGAACGTATTGCATATCATGGCCAACACTGAAATAACATGATCTTACTCTCCAAGTCTGTTAAATCCGGGTACACGTCGCCAAGAGCACCTAGTAGCCTTCTCTCATCAACAAGGGGCAACGCCTGTGAAGAAAG
>BLFK01000313.1:159336-161836 GCA_014634185.1 Astreopora myriophthalma | reverse complement strand
GATCCGTTATACTGGAAGTATGTGGATCTCAATACGAAGCTCAGGAGGTCGGCGATCTGTGCAGGCGTCAGTGTGGTGCGGACTACGAGGCTGGGGTTGTTCTCCAGTTTCTGTAGTGCAGCTTGTAAAGCGGCCTCGATAGGAACGTTGGTAAACAGCGACTCTACGTCGAAAGACACCATGATCTCGTTGTCTAGGATAGTCTCACTGCTGATGGTGGATACGAAGTGAGCTGAATTAGTCAATTTTAACTCTGATTTACCTGTTAAAGGAGACAAGATGTTCGCATTGCTTTGCTGGTTCGATTAGCAGTATGAAAATTGTAGCGCCGGCTTCACCATTTTTGTTACGTTCAAGTGTAATCAATCGACATCAAAGCCTGATGAAAACAGGCCAAAGCGAGCAGTCGACCCGTCACGATCTACTGCTCCAATAAATTCATCATGACACAAGCGATTGGCTAGTTACGCTTATTTATCTTGAATTTACTTCGATTTCAACATTTTGTTAGCTTAACGAGTAGTGAATGCGACATACGTTGGCAATAACTGTATTGTTAACATTAGTCTTAACTTACGATACTGACAGTGCGACCCGTATAACATACTTTTGCCCCGGTGCAAAAGTATCGGCCTTTCTCTCGAAAGAAAAACAAAAACAAAACAAAAATAAGCATCCTACTACACTACGCAGTCGACAAGAGTCTTGAAAGCGCAATGAAATTTTCCACGCAGCCTTAACTTTCATTTCAGGCAGTAGTTCATCTTATTCCAGGTTACACTGTCAATGTATCTTGAAAGCTAACTTTGGAAATTGGGGGATTTAGGAGACAGTAAGAAACGGACCACTGGAAAATTTATTGGGCGTGGGAAGATGCGGCGCGAACCTTCCTTGGCTCAGATTTGCTGCGCGGCAAAAAAAGCTAAGATCTCACATTTGTTCTATGTTGCTCGCTTTGCATGCAATTTTAGCGCAATTTCCTCTTGTACGAATTCCCCCCCTTGCTCCGCGTCCCCTTGACCCATCCTCAGCCCATAAAGTGTTCTAATGGTCCGTTCCTATAAATATACCGTATTAACCCGTAATGTAAAGGCCCTACCCTCCAATGAGCACGAAACCTAACGCATCCTACCGACTTAACGCGCTCGTTTATCCTGCTCCTTGCAATGTTCCTTTTGGCAAGGAAGTGAAAATACAGTGGAACTCCATTAAACAGCCAGCCAGAAGACACAGTTACCTCTATCTCTACCAATTTACCTGTCCCAAAAAAGGTTGCCGGTCATGTTCTTAAGTAAAAACTGAAAAGCCTACAACTACAGTTTGTACAACCAACGACCACTTTTGGGATCCCAATTTGCTGTTTTCCTTTTGAAATGACCCAAATAGTGGCACCGTTTGTATCCATTTGCGTCCTATTTTGCTGCCACTTATAGGTTGAAAGTACCCCGCTAACGCTACCAACCCACTACCGAAATTTTGTTGTCAATCATAATTTGAGATCACTGCAGTATCGTTGACATCCTCTACCATCGTTGACGCGGACTGAAATTTCATTTCCGCCACTTTAGCCAATCCTAATTTAACACTACCCCGTAACTTCACACTACCATGCACTTGAAAGCGCCGAATCTTTATTGTCTGCTAGTTGATGCCAATCGTAATTTGACACTACCCCAAAATGCCATCACTCCCTTGATACGACTATTGTTTCGTAGTCTGCCAGTTACCGTTGCCAATCATAATTTGGTGCTACCCCTGTAACGCTACCACCCTCTTGATTCCACTGAAATTTAAAGGTCCTTCACTTGCTGCCAATGCATGACACTTTGAGATCATCCCTCTAGTGTTGACATCTCCTTAATACAACTGAACTTGACTTGCCTGCCAGTTCTTTGCGATCATATTTTCACACCACCCCTCTAATGCTAGCACTCCTAGTTGATATGACCGAACTTTAAAGGTCCATCAGTTGTCATCAACCTTCATTTTCATACTATCCCCTCCTTTGAAAGGCGAAAAACAAACTAAAGTCCCCCCGTTGTAGCCAATCATAATTTGACACGACCATGTCAACACTACCACCCGCTTGATAAAACCGACATTCATTGTGCTTCAATGGTTGCCAATCATAATTCGACATTCGCCTGCTTATGCTATCACCCCCTTATTACGCCTGATATATCCTGACCCTTCATTGGCTGTATGAACGAAGTTCCACCGATCGCACTGAACTAGTAGCACTGTAGGCAATTATACTTTGCGTGCCTGAAGCATGCATTGCATTCCGAGTCCTCACTGTTGTAGCACAAGTATGGCCTCACGAAAGGTTAATATGGTAATATTTAGCTGCTCCGTGTGCTATGACTTGCTTCTGCGACGATCATCTTCTTCGTTCTTGCTTGAATTCGACGGTTTCGTGTAGGAGGCGGACCATATGAAAACTTACTGTGTGTGTGTGTCTAGAAGGTGGCCGTGGAGGGCGGGGGGGGGGGGGGGGGGG
>BLFK01000313.1:130371-147998 GCA_014634185.1 Astreopora myriophthalma | reverse complement strand
TCAACGAGAAGAGGAATGTCGCTTTTGTGGAAACGGAATTCGGTTTTACACTCAGCCTCATCTTTGTCTTCTAGGCAGAATTTCTCGTACTCCCAGTACGGATATTCTGGATTTTTCGATGTGTTTGCGTCGTAAAGCAAAAGAAACTCTTCTTCCGCGATTGAACCCTCACAAAAGCTCAACAAAAGCAGGTCACAAGCATTTCTAAAAGTCGGCATGTTGAAAACGCGATGAAGTTCCACTTCTTGTTTACGTCCAACTTCTTAAGTCAAATTTCCCGCGTCTGAAACGCCGTACTCTCCCCAGTCCCCCCTGTATCTCGACGTTGTATTTTAGGACGACGTCCTCGAATCTTAAGGTCCCTAATAACACAAAACCAATGGAATCAAGAAATTATTTTCGACACTCAATCTGATTGAAAACAGACAAAGTTATCGAACAACTAACATCATGGTTACAGTGTCATCATTACCTTGTTTAAGGCAACATCCATCTGATCTATGAGGAAGACGTTCAGATCGCTGAAGAATGCTTGAAGTTTCTCCCTGACAATCTTGACAACAATGTTCTTAGAATCAAAGACGGGTACACTAGGCACGTCAGTAAAATTGAAGGAAAAACAGAAAGTGTGAATCGCAAAAGATTTCGTTAAAAAACAACAATAACAAAAAAGAAACTCAGAGTATGCCACTGTGACGTTGCTTTTAGGACCTGCGCGTGCAATGCCCGTGCAATAAGGAATGTCGTTTGGCGTCAAAATCCAAGATAATCCGTCTACATAGAGCAGTTTCAAATGACTGTCGAAAATAATTGAATGATTGCGATTGCTACGCTCGGTGATTCGCTTAAAAATGTCGCCCAAATTTTCAACCAATGAAAACCAAAACCAATTACGATTTGCACCCGCGCAGTTTCCCGCCATTTTGAGCAGGCTACATGTAATTGCTTCGAATTCTGATTAGCTCATCACGCCGTTTGCGCCACTTGTGGTTGGTTAATTACTGTGGTTTTGGTTTTCCGACTCGCAGTCCATCGAAAACCGCTCTCTAAAGTTAAGCCCGCTTTTGACTAACGATACAAGTCTAACAAGCGGAAACATAAGAATAAGCGCAACCCTAGTTCAGGGATTAAAATAATTCGTTTTCCTTGTACTTGTGCTTACTCTTGCGTTCGCTTGCATTCGCTTACGTTTTGTGAAAACATAAACCCAAAACAAGTCCTTATATATGTTCGACGAATGAAAACACCCCTTCCAGATTCTTCTCACCCGGTTATAAGAAAGAGCACGGAACTAGTGAATCTTTCCGGCGTCCACGAGCGCTTCCCATTTGAAAGGGAAACCCGGCGCCGGGAAATTTGTCACCAAATGGAACAGTAACAATTTTCCACAGCTTAAATGAAACGGAACGAGTATGTACTATTTGACAGAAAAGCCGCGGAGAATTTGTGACCGGCTAAATGGAACACTAGTTCAGTATTTTATCAACAGAGTAAGGTTCTAGTATCATAAAGCGCTAAATAGTACCGCAGTGCATGATACTCCGCCCATTTTGGTGAAAACGAGAAACCTGGAATACCATTCAAATGCACAGTGCTCTTATGTCCTGTGCTCGTGATTGCGCTTCGGCCAAGTTCGTTTTTACTTGACATGAATGGCTTGTGATTGCGCTTATGAGTGCGTCACGAGTGAAATGCTACTTTTCCCCTATTTTGCAGCGATCTTATGTGCAAACTCCAAAATTAACAAAACAAACCTCAGGAATAGCGAAGGGCCCAATGTTAGGTCTAACTCTGTTTTCGTCATTTATAAATGATGGTATCAACTGCTCCAACTCCATTCTGAGGCAATTTGCTGATGATTGTCTTTTGTATCGAAGAATGAAATCCCCATTTGACCATGAACTCTTGGATCAAGACCTGACAAGCCTTCATAATTGGTCGAGCACCTGGCAGATGAGGTTTATCACCACCAAATGCAAGATCTTGTCTGTAACGAACAGGCGTAATCATTACTATTTCCCATACAAGCTAGTTAGATTGCGTCGACCTCTTGGTGTTTCATGTACCAGCCAGCTGAAGTGGACCCAGCACCGTTACAATATTGCTAACAAATCAAATAAAACCTTATAGCTGTTGTCCGTTGCGTGCTCAAGACCTGTGATGCCGCAGTGAACTCGAAGGCTTATGCAACGCTTGTTAGGCCGCAGCTTGAGTACGCCTCAGCTGTATGGAACCCTTATTATGCTAATGAAATTAACAAATTCGAGCATGTTCAAAAAAATGCAGCTTCTTTCGTTTTAGGCGACTATGGCCGTTCTACCAGTTTGACTGGGCTAGTTAATTCACTGGGATGGAACACAGAGGCGCCTGTTAGCGCAGGCATCGTTATATTCTAGAGCATTCGCAATGGTCTCATGGGTATTCAAATACCATGCTCCCCCAGTTTTTTGCCTCCGAAAACTAAAAACATAAAAGCATAAAGAATTTAAAATAAAATTTGATCTCCCAGAGGTTTCAAACAATAACACGATGTCATTAATTCCGAAAGGAATCATTACAAATCTTCCCCCCCCCTCCCCCCACCCCGTTTCTCAACGCTCGCTACGGCCCTGACGTTAATAAATACACCCCTAACCAACCACACCCCTTACCCCACCAAAGAAGGTAGAGATAAACTTATGTAAACAAGACGTTTATTTCACTTCCTCCATACAATCTTCCAGATCTACGACATTGGAATATCTTTAAAGATAATATCTTAACCTCTACAATACTGTTGAGCAAGTCATTAGTGAGAGCTATCGATCATATATGAAACTAAGGTGATGTAAAATATTTGTAAGTTCCAGGGAATGACTAATAGTCGGTAGTTATTTTAATTTTGGTTGGATACCCAAGTATAATATATTACATACACCTTTATCAACTGACGATGGTTTAAGAAACGTTTCTTTGAAACGTGAAATAAGAACTGCACCTAATTATATTTTTAACTTTTTGACGTGCTGCTGCTACTTTTACCGCGTTGTAAATATACAGCGGACACAGGTGTTTCAAAACCGACTATCGCATTATTTTCTATCATCGGCTGCTTCATACCAAAAAAGCTTTTCACATAAATATTCACTTCAATGCAACATTATTTCCAGACTTAGCTTAATTCATGTAAAACTGAAAAATTTACCAATCAGACACTTCACCTCGCGGATCACAACATCAGTGAAATTGAGCGCTTTCATTTCCAGTGTCAAAAGTCACAGTTATTGATTTTATCCCGTTTTAAAGAACCCAGCTTCAGGGTAAGAAGGCCACAATAGGCAAATTATACTGTGGTAACATTTGAACTTATAGGACTTGGCGCCACTCAATGCGATGAAGGGTTTCATCTAAGCTGGGGAATAAAATCGGGTTCACACATTCACCATTTGAAAGAGGTATCGGATAAAATTTACTGAAATATTTCAATTTCATTACTCCAGCCGTCAGACACAACAATCTGGCCATTACTGAGAACCGCTACAGACGCTGGATCACAGAAATCTCCGACATCGATGCCGTTTTTACCAAACTTACCAACAAAGTTACCATTCAGTTCAAAGACTTGCACTCTGTGATTTTCGCCATCACAGACGATTACGTGCCCTGATTTGGTCACTGACAAAAAAAGGGGGTGAATCAAGTACCCATCCCCTGTCCCTCGCGTGCCAAACTTATACTTATACACCCCCTCCATAGTAAACACTTTTATACAATGACCACCATAGTCTGACACAATCAGATATTCGCCGCACTGAACACAGTGAACAGGAAAATCAAGAGAACCAGGCCCACCTATCTTCATTAGAAAATTGCCATCAGGGGAAAAGATCTTAATGCATTTGTTACCCGAATCAGCAACAATAACATTACCATTGGAATCCAATGATAAACCCCAAGGATACAAGAGCTGGCTATCAAGGTTTCCTTTCCCACCAAACATGCTGACATACCTCCCCTCCCTGCTGAAAATTTGGATGCGATGGTTATTCTCGTCTGCTACTAAGACATTTTCGTCTTTATCGAAGACTATTCCGGAAGGACAATCGAATTGTCCCTGACTGCTACCCTTGCTACCAAAGGATCTCACAAAATTGCCCTTACTGTTGAAGATTTGAACCTTACGGTTGGACGTCACTGCGATTTCATCCCTGTTATTCACTGCCACCCCCTTAAGATACTTAAACATCCCATCACGCGAGCTGCGTCTCCTAAAAGTTAAAAGAGGTTTAACGTTAAAAGATTTTACTACAACACTGAAGGGGCTCCCGCGAACATGTTCCCCGTTTACCCGAACTGACAGATTGCATTTACCTTGGACTCTGGGAAAATAGCTAACATTGTAGATCCCGTCTTTCTTATCATCTATGTGATAATTTGTCAGGCATTCTTGCCCTCGCTCGTCTGTCATGTCTACTGTAACATTGTCAAGCTTATGGTAACATTGTCCTTCAAAGTTTCTTGTGGTTAAATTAAATTGCGCTTTACGCGCAACTGTTCCTTCACGTAGTCCTTGGCCCTCAGCAACAGATTCGCTTGCGTTTGTTTGGATCCAAGATCCCAAGAAGCCAATTTCTTCGCTGTTGACAGCGTCCAGCATCTTGTGATTTTTCAAGACAACAAAATCGAACCGGCCTTCAGGGTCACATGTATTTGGCTCAAATTGATCGACTCCTTCCAGAATTCTTTCCAGTTGCTTCTCTAGTTGAACCACCTCAGCGTTCGTGCTTCGCGCTAAAAGTTTATCAGCGTTTTCCAACGCTAATTCGATCGCTTTTATTTGCTGCTCAATCGCAGTTTTTTGCGTTGTTAGACTCCCAAGCGATTTCTTCATTTCGTTCTCCACTGCAGCCATAATATGTTGCTTCTTCGCTTCAATTGTCTTGATCAAGTTATCGGTAAACTTTTCAAGTTCTCGTTTCATGTCTTCGCACCGTTGAACTAGCTGAGCGTAGTTTTGATCAAGTTGAGTGATTTTGTTCATCTTTGATTGTAACCGTTGTGTCTGCGTTTGCATTAGAGCTGCGATCTTCATCTTTTGGGCCTCCGCTTCTTCTTTGATTAAACTGACTTTATGTCCGGGGTGATCTAAGATGACACAGGTTTGACAAACCGGTACTTTGCAATTCTTGCAGAAGAACTTTAGCTCTTCTTTGTCATGTTCCTGTTTTGGGCAAAACACGGGTCGCTTCAGTACATCCTCATAGTCCTTCCCTTGAAAGTCTTTCACCGCCAGAATACGGTGATCTTTGTGGTTTCGCATCATGTTGTGTCCAATTAGACACTGTTCGCAGTAAAACATGCAACACTGAAAACAGTAAGAAGCTTCGGAGCTTTTGTTATCACAGTTTCCGCATGTTGCTTGAGTTTCGTTGCACTCTTTAATGACCAGGGCATCGATCAACCCGTTCAGATAAAAACTGGCTGGAAGATCCTTTAAATCACCGCTTGCAGGAACGTTTGCAAGTCGTTGGCACTTCGGACACCTGAGTGCATTTTGACCGCCACTTGTTCGATGCCAGTTTCTCAAGCAGCGTAGACAGAAACTGTGCAAACATGGAAGGTATCTTGGATCTGTAAATATGTCTTGACACACCGGACACGAAACTTCTTCGCGGAGATTGTCAAGCAATTTCTGGATATCCATGTTGTTAGTGTTTACGCCTTCGAAACTGAATGACTTTGGAGCATATTCCTTACAAACAATAGAGTCTCGTGATGTTCAATTTTTCAGCTGTCTAGGAATCATTGGCGCGGTTGACCAATCAAAGCTCCCTGTTTGAACAGCCTGTTGATTGTTTCCTTTTTGGTTTTGTGATTCCCAGGAATGCGCCTTGGATATTTTCTACTAACACGAGATAAAAAGTAGATGACGAAATGGTACAATTACCTCACCGGATTTCCTTCAATCGATAGTCTGTTTTTTCTATCTTCAGATGTTTGAGTAGCCTTTTGATTGTTTCGTTTTGGTTTTGTGATTTCCAGGAATGTACCTTTGAGGTTTTGCGATAACACAATACAAAAAACGACAAAAAGAGGCCATTGAAATGACCTTTGTTGATAGTAAAGCTTCGCTTAGATCACGAAATCGTCACTTTGTAAAGATTCGTCTTTACAACATGAATGATGCGCGCCGACGACTCTCTAGGGTACGGAGGGGGCATACCACCACCAGGAAATTATGAAAAGAGGACGTTTGGAAATGCTATTTCTAGGCTTTCTGTGATAAATTTGTAGTCAATTAAACCAGTGAGATGACACATTTAAGTGTTTTTTACTTAAATAGCATGAATTCGAGCAAATGGCATACAAACATTTTATTAGAGGCAGAGACAAAGACAAGACGCAAGCAATCAACCATAACGTGTGCGTCATTGAAATATTTTTTTAGTGCCTGGCTTAACCAACTGGAAACAAAATATATCTTCCTCTGTTTTGCTAAATTCAACGACCTGTCCTGAAAGAAAATTTTATCACCCCAAGATTATGTTTATCAACTTTGTATTGGGCTTCATCCCAAACACAAGATTTTTTTTTAAAAGAGCGAATCACGGATAAAATTATAAAGATGACGGCAATCAATCAACGATTTCAAGTCCGGTTACAGAACGGGTAATGCTGATTTCCAAGATCATTAGGACGAAAATTTCGATGTCTGGAAACCACAATCTCGTTCCCAGAGCTGCGATCCCGTTTGGTCTGCGCCAAACTTCTGGGATAATCCAAACAGGGCCGCCCCTGATCGTCTGGTAAAAACAAAACAGAAAAACATACCGGAAACTGTTAGCGTGATATACAAAGAAAAAGAAAAATACTGTCGTCGTCGTAATGAGGTTGACAACCACCGCATTAACTGAGGCCAGTGAATAGGGGTGTGCAAATCCACCGATCTGTTAGGATTTAAAAATGAAATCCGTGGATCCGTTAAAAAAGGCCTTAAATCAGAATGCGCTCAATACTTTCATTCTTCATTTCATCCCAACGAGATCGGCGAGATCTGCAATCCGAACTTTATTACAGGCAAAACCCATAATCTGGGCCTGAAAGAAGGATGAAACCTGCCAGAAAGAAGGATGAAATCCGTCGGTCGGTTGCCTCTTCGCCCCCACCCCCCTCCCTCTTTAGTCATGGGGATGGCCGGAGAAAAACCAAAATCGGACGGAATTTGCGTATATATATGTCATTTACCGGGCGGGAGGTCCGTATGGGAAAAAGAAGGGCCGTACTCAAGACCAAGGGCACAGTTTCTTCCCATACGGACTGACCTAGCCCGGTAAATAACATATATATATATATTTTTTTTTTGGGGGGGGGGTTCTTCTTTTTAAAGCGGGGAAAGAGATACTAATAAACGACATGACGTAACTTCCCGCGTGCTTACAAAGCACCAAAGACCAAAGAAAGTAATGTGAGCATGAAAGTGAGTGTACGACGCTGGAACTGTTAAAAAAACGCATGCTCCGAATAATAAGAATTATTATTTTGAAATTGCATTTGCTTGTTTTTAGGTGGAAAAACACATTGTCAGTGGCTGTAGGAGTCTGGTTGTTGGCAAACCAAAGAAAAGCGACAAGTGTAAAAAACAAATCCGGCCAGTGGGCCGTATTGTAAAAAGCTGGACTGTTCACGGGTGCGTGATTAGCCAATCAAATTGGAGGATTTAGGATTCCGGCCCGCTCAGATGCTTGAAAAAAAATAATAAATATGCGTTATTGACCAGGCGTGAGGTCGAGATGGCTGGATATTGGCCAAGTTCTTTTTTTTGCGTTTTTATGGACCGAGACGAAGTCGAGGTCCATAAAAACGCAAAAAAAGAACGAGGACAGTATCCAGCCGTCTTGACCGAAAAAGCTTGGTCAGTAAAAGATTTATTATATGGCTTTCGGGGAAATTTTTCTCGCGGGACACGGCGGGTGGTCCCGAGCGGGCAAGATAGCTCCACCTTGCCCGCTCGGGTAGCCAATCACAGCGCACGATTTGGTTCATCTTGCCCGCTCACGGAGCTAGCCATATAATAAAAGGACCTTATCCTTTCAGGTATTTAAAATTATGCAAACATTTCGTTTATGTTCAGCTCTGAGAGCTGTAACTGAAAGATTTTTTCATGTTAGTGAGTGCCCAATGCAATACTACTGATGCGCTCTCATGTATGTACAATTAAGAAGGAAAAATGCGAATCCTTGTTGATGTAATAATATGCTAGAGAAAGCGTGACTCGGAAAAACAGTAGCCACAACTGAAAAAAAGATGGCTCTATTTGTGCATCTATAATTTCAACACTTTACATTTATTTCATTGTTCGTTCATTCATTCATTCATTTATTATTTTTTATCATTTTCAACCAGGTTTTTCGATTGTAATATTTAAAAATGGATATTTTGTTTTAGCAACGACGTGAGCCCCAGTGATAAGGGGCTAAGCTTGAAACTTCTCGGTTTAAAGCATAACTTTGTATAGATCGTTTTCACATGACGTGAGGGCGGTCATATTGGTCTACCTAAGCAAAAAACGGCGGCCATTTTGGTGTCCCAAAACAATCCTCGCGGAATTGAGCTCCATTTGCAAATATTTTTCTTTTTATTTCGCTTATTTATTTGAGCCCAAATTTATCAATGTCATTATTAACATTATTAACATGCTTCCCCTCCCCCCTTTCTCGAAAATCCGATTTGTGAGCCCTGATAAAATCATTTGTTTTCCAAAGCAAAATATCAGCTTGTCATTAACTTCCCAATGGATATTATACTTAAAGAATGCCTTTGTTCCCTTAACCTAAAATGGTGGCTGGGGAAAACTGTCTTAAGTTGTTTAGCTCTCCTACCTGCCATATTGACGGCTTCATCAATGTTTGGGAATAACCTTAGAAAAAATTCCTGTCTGTTTCCAAGCTGCAAGCTCACGCTGTATGATGCCTTTGAACCGTCCCCAGAGGCTAGGGGTTTGCAAGTTTCTGCTGCAGACGTCAATGTACACATTTTCTTCTTACGATAATTATGAGCAATCGATTTTAAAGAAACCTAACTCAATTTGTTCACCCACCATTTCTAAGCTAGATGTTGTGTATATAGTTCTTATCTGTGTAGAATTCCCTCTCGACTTTTGCATTCATGTCTTTGTTCTCTCTTGCATTCCTTCTTTCAGTGCATTCTACTCCAAGTGTGATCGTGTCCTGAAAATAGAAATTAAAAGTACAATAGAAATTAAAAGTACAATAGAAATTAAAAGTACAATAGAAATTAAAAGTACAATAGAAATTAAAAGTACAATAGAAATTAAAAGTACAATAGAAATTAAAAGTACAATAGAAATTAAAAGTACAATAGAAATTAAAAGTACAATAGGTGAGATATAATGCGCAACGGGCGCAACGGGCGAAAGGCATCAAACGAATATGTTACTAACAACTGTTATTCCACCCAATATAGTAATTATTCACCTTTCAGCGACGATGTGGTCAACTCTGGTTTCTTTTCGTCCAAATCTTGGAGAATGATCGTTTCCGGCGTACAAAGAATTAGTACAATTTTAGTCGTGAAATCAACATAATTAACGTCCCCAAGTGATTATCTGACGGATAACTCACGAAACTTTCTGACGCTTTGTCGGCCACGTTTAATTTTCAGTAGCGCTGACAATTTTCTTACAGGGAAATGTAAGCAGTTTCTGCTCCAAAATTGAACCAAAATTATGGACCAATTATCTTCTTTTTAGCTTTAAGTCTGAGGCATCCTCAAATTGATCAACAAATGAATTTTTCACGGGGTAAGGAATTCGGTTTGGAGCTAAATTTAAAATAGAATGCCGACGCATAATTCGCGGCGTAGAGCACGTGTAACTTCGTATGGTAGCGTTTATTTGCTTTCTTTAATGGTATTTCGGCAAGGAAACTTAAAGCAAAAGTTTTGAAGAATTGCTATTGCTTACCAGCCTTGAGCAAAACGGAGAACAAAGTTGTTTCCTTCCTCTTGGCCAGTTCAAAGCAGTTGACTACAGGACAGTACGTCTTTCCACCATCACGGTCAGCGTAGAATGTGACAAATTTCACAATTTGTATTGAATATGCATTAGAATGAGGAGAACCAATCGCTGACGAATACGTCACAGATCTTAAACGGGGCTTTTGTTCATGCTTTTTATGCAAATTTTACAGCAATAGAAAAGAAAAGCAGAAAAACAAGTTTCTCTTTACAAGTTTTACGCTGTTCTCTTCAATTTTCTGTGCGTTTTCGAACGTTTGCCTCTAAAAGAACGAAAAAAAAAAAGAAAAAGAAAAGAAAGTCTTGGAAAAGAAGTAGCAGCTTGCCGAGCAGAAGTCAAACCGACAGCTTCCTGATCTCACAACCGGGTGCTTAACCAATCAGCTATCGGAGACGTATGACGATGTGTGCGGTTCTACATAAGGCTACCGTAAATCCTCTATTAAGCCCCCCGGGGGGTTTATTTTTTTCAAGCACTTTTGGGGGGGGGGACTTAATAGAGAGGGGGGCTTAAAAGAGATGGGGCGCTTATTTAATTTAGCGAAACGCACCACCTGTAGCAAGAATACCGTGGTATCAGACAGAGTAGACTTACGTGTTGTACAATTAAAGTCACTGTCAAAAGTATTTAATTCACTTGTGGGAGCCTAAAAAACAATATGAACTTCCAGCCTGAATAAACCATAACTGATCATTCCAAGTTAATCGTTAATTTTTTTGTGAAGAATACAGGATGGAGCAGGGGAGGGGGGATAGAGAGGGGGGATACAGGATACAGGGAATACAGGATAGAGAGGGGGGCTTATTAACTTTCCTCCTCTGAAAAGAGGGGGCTTATTAGAGAGGGCGGGCTTATTTGAGAGGGGGGAGGGGGCTTAATAGAGGATTTACTGTATATTACCACAAACATCCAGCACAGTGCTGCCAGCTTTGGAGTGTCAATGGGGGAAAAGCAGAGTTATTTTAAGCCTAAAAACGAAGTAGAATGTTTTTTTTTTTCACTCACGGACATCGTATAGTTAGAGAAAATGGGGCAAGAAAGAAGGAAAGAAAACAAGGAAGAGCTGGAGTAAATTACGCGTATCGAACTCAACTCTCTCGCTTCGTAAAAGGGGTCTGCCAATAGACCAGCGAACTGTAATCGCAGATTGCCGTTAATTTTGAAAAAGTTTATCTGACGTATTATTATTATTACTGCAAGGTTAAAATGGAAAATTGAAAACAAAGCAACTTCCCCTTTGTCACTCATCAAAGCAGCGGCCTCGCAGGACAGGGCTTAACTTTATAAATCATAATAAAACCAGTTATATTCTAATTCGCTACCCTGCTCAAACGAATATAAAACATTTATCATGTAACAAGCAACCTCAATTGGGGTGTGTCAACACGAGCCGTGTGCGACCCTCTTTATTATGCCTTCATCAACAGAATGGATGGAAATAATACAACAAAGAGAATGAAAACTCGGAAATGCACAAAATTACAGCAAGAAACCCGACAAAATGATCTAAACTATGCTCGCATAACAATCATTCAGTAGACATACAAAACGTGCTAAACCTTTCGTGTAGCAGCATGCAAAAAACTACGTCTAAAAGAAACCCCTGATCACTGGGTATTTAATTTTGAGGGCGTAGGGACGGTCGTAAGACGCGAATGAATATAAATGAGAACAACTCAAATATATATAGCCTACCGCTAATGAAGCAACAGAACAGCATACCATGTAACACCCCAAAGAAAAGGTTACGCGACCCATGATAAATACATTACTACCGTAGGGGAATTGTCCCAAGCTGGTCATTCTCATACTAAATTAAAAGAAGTGAGTTACCAGCTTCGCTTAAACTTGAATAAATGAAGTATGTATCATTGCCATCATCGTGCTCAATCTCGTCGCCGTCGTAGCAATTTTCCCTTTCGTACAGGGTCAATGCCATTTTAGCAAAAACGTTAATAGTTTGTTTTGCTATTGAGAAAAAAGGAAAAAGGAAATCTGAGAAAGCATCGAACTCGCGCTACGAGACACCCAGTATACAACACTGACACTACCCGACCGAGTCTACTAGTCCATTAGTTAATTTTAGCTATCTATACCAATATTCTATATAAATATCACACAAAAAGCTATATATTCCCTTGATTCTGAAATCCTTCTTTAGTTTCACGATTAGGATGATTTAGTTGTAATTTCTATCAACCACTTCAGCCTTCATTCAAGATTGAATTTCAACAAAGGATTGTGGTTTTCATTTATCTCGGGTATTTTTAAATGCTTCGTCATTTATTGTTGTTAATTCACAAAGGCCAGAATTCAAAGCTTTCAGGGTAAAATATATACTCGGAATATGTGCTAACCCTGTTATTATGGAAAACAACGTTCTTCTCAGCCTCCTATTTTAAACCTGATCGAAATTAATCCCAAATGAATGCACCCATGATGCTTGATTTGTGGCCAGGCTTCAAAAAGACGCGGTTTTTTATTTCCATTTACCTTTATGGCACTGATTCATAAAGAAACATCAAGCATTTTGTACATTTTAACACTGAAAATGCTCCATCGGTAGAGGCAGACCAAAAACGCTCCAAGTTTTTTCGTGGTATGAGAAATGAGGCTTCGTAGGTACTTAATATATAGAATACTTCTGGTTTGCTAGAAAGGAAAAAGGTCCCTTTTGACGCGCATTCTTCAGTATTTATCAATACTGTGCTAACAATTGATCGTTTTCACAGGTGTTACGGCGGCCATATTGGTGTACCTAAACAAAGAAACGGCGGCCATTTTGGCGTCCTAAAACAATCCTCGGGGAATTCAACTCCATTTTCATGCAAATATTTCGTTTTGTTTGAGTAAATCAATACGGCCGCTGGTCACGTGAGTCTAAGGGATCTATAGTTAATACCAGCCTTTTCGGTCAGAAATAGGAAAGGAAGAAAGACGAAAAGCATACTTTGAAAAGGAGCCAAATAACTACTGTTACATTATCATAACAGCGCTTGGTGTCAAAAATCGATCAAGTCTTTTTGACTCAAAGAATCCGTGCACTATTTACGCGGACTTCGCCCTTCAAAAACTCTGCTATGTTTTGATTTCGTACCAAAGCCGTGTTAACATCGCAGGATCTTTTTTTTTCCTTTTGTCTCGGAAACCCAAATGCAATAAGACAATTGTACTTAGTTCCCCCAGAGCGCCGCAGTCGTCGTCTGATGAAATAAGGGGTTGTAAACAGCTGCGTGGTATCTGCGGTCGTCGCTTTACTAAAAAAGTCAATGAAGATGAACAATCAAATGTCCATTTCAATGGTTAAAGTATTTTTGAAACATCATTATCAGAACATTTCACTGATATCCGCTGTACAACGAGTTATTAAAAGTTTCCTCAGTTGGTTTCCTTCAACCTGGGTGATGAGAACTTCACTTCAACTCATTTACGCGGAACGTTTATTAAATAGCAAAGCACTTTTAAGTGCAACAATGAGAACTTATTATGGTCGATAAATACATGCAACTTATGATTGATAAATAATGAAAAAGCGTTCTACGAGCTACATCAATTTAAGTTATTCTACTGTTCTAAATTGCTCAATTAATGAAATGAGAAAAAAACAAAGCCTTTAAGTATTTTAAAACACCATTAGTAGAACATTTCACTGACATCCGCTGTACAATGAGTTAAGTTTCCTTCAATGAGGGTGATAAGAACTTCACTTAGCTTCAACTCTCTGTGGATTTACGCGGAACGTTAATTAAATAGCAAATAGTTTATTAAATATTAAATAGCAAAGTTCTTTCAAGTGCAACAACGAGAACTTATTATGGTCGATAAATACGTGGAACTTATGATTGATAAATAATGAAAAAGCGTTCTACGAGCTATTGCTCTAAATTGCCCAGTTAATGAAATCAAACACAAACAAAGCCTTAACAGTATCTTTAAAACACCAATATCAGCAGTCATTTAAGGTTCGTTTCAGTAAGAAAAGGTTGCTTGCTTTACACTTTTTGAACTGAACCACTCAGGATTAATTACTAACCAAAACACACTACTTAAAGGCAGTCAGTGATTTCGATCTAGGTTACGATCCACTCGCATACTTAAAACACTACCATTACTGATTATAGTAGCTACAACTTGAATGTTTGTAATAAGTTATAGCAAAATTCTTAATAATAGCGATTCCTATGTGCTACATTGAACAGCGATGGATACTGCTTCTGTTAATGCATCTTTAGAGCGGTTTTCAACGGAGTGACAAAACTAATAATGCGATTGCTTTGGTTTGGCATGGGCTGTGATTGTTCAGAAAAAAAATATCGCGCTACGTTAAGACCAATTGTGACGTGTTTGCTCGCAGTTTTCCGCTGATGAATTGCTTCAAATTCTGAGTAGTTTGTCTGATTGTTCGCACCTGTCGCGATTGGCCCAAGTAGTAACTTTGAGTTCTTGGTTTTACGACTCTCAGCTGAAAACTGCTCTGAATGATGTTACCTAACGCGTCCATTGTGATGGTGGTAAAGGGAGGGGGGGGGGGGTGTAGATCACGTTTCACGGAAAATAAAACGGTCCTTTCACAATTCACGAAATTAAAATGAAGACATATTAGAAATCACGGTTCACATCGAATTAAACATGTATTTTACGTTTCGCGGAAGATAATTTTGCAAAATCACGCCTCACGGCTGCTACGAAAAGTCACGATTCACGAGGAAAAAATAGCCACTTCACATTTCACGGGAAAAAAAAAGATCCGACCACGGGTCACGAAAATACCCTTTACCACTCTCTAATGTTACTGCATTACTTTTTCAACTAACAGCTGCCGAAATTGATTCTGTTACTTCAGTATTTCAGACTTGACCATTTTTCTCTGGAGGAAGCTGGCTGCTCATTTCTCTCTTCGTGAGCTGCTGCTGCACCCACGTCCTCAAAGTTTGAGTATTTGGCTCCATCGTACTTCGTCTTGTCCAACAGTCCGAGGTACAACTGAAATATTTTAGTAAAAATGATTTCACTTTCAACTTAGATCCCCTCCTCTCTCTCTCTCTCTCTCTCTCTCTCTCTCTCTCTCTCCCTCTCTCTCTCTTTCTCTCTCTCTCTCTCTCTCTCTCTCTCCCGCTTCTCCCTCCTCCCTCTCTCCTTTTCCCCCCTCCCTCCCTCTCCTGGGGAGATGTGCCCCCCGGTTCTCCAAATCCTGTCCCTGTTTCAGACCAAAGCATGCCTTTTTGCACACCCGTTTTCAGCCTGGCCTCTGTAATCCATACCAGTTTTCAGACCTGGGTTCTGAAAGCTGTACTTGTTTTGCGAATCCATTACCTTGTCCAAGTGAAGCTGAGCAGTCCCGAAGTCAAGAATTGGTAAAATTCACCCAGGTGTTCATCTCGAATGATATATTTCGGCAATTTTCGTTACTTCTCTTTATCTATTATTCATTGGGGTTGAAAAGACAAATACGTTTATACGCTCTCGTGGTTCCCTTGACACCCATACCCGATTTAAGACCACATTGATAGAAATTTATACCGTTTTCAGTCCAGAACAGCTCAAAACGTATACCCTTTGGGGCGGTACATACCTACATGGCTTACCATACACGGCCTTCCCGGGACACAAGCAATTTACCCACTGATTGCAGCACCGCCGTTTCTTTAGAGGCTAACCCCGCTACTTATTCCATGTCTGTCTGTCTAATATGTTTCTTTTCGTTTTAATCCAAGCGAAATGGATACTCACTGAGAAAATTCCATGCATTTTACGCTGCATTCACCTCAGTGCCTTTTCGTGGTAACTCACCTCCTCTTCTATGAAGGAAATCAGTTTCTTGCGAATGAACACAAAATCCGGGCGGAATTGGGGATTTTCTTGCCAGCACCTTTCGATCAAGTGATACCTGCAGATAAACCGATTACATGTTTTAATTGCTACCTATGTCTACCCATTTTTATGTTACTTTGAGCCAGTTAAGCATGATTCCAAGGCAAAATAGTGTTCTTTATGAATGATTAGTAAACGATATTGCTAGGGGGAGATGCATGCTTCTGCCTCAATCGTAATTATTGCATAAGGAACTTTGAGTCACAGTAGCCGAGCACTTTAATAATGATGTTAGAGAAACTCACAGTCGGTCTTCGACGATGTGTTGGGGCCTCGGCATGCGATAACCTTTTTGTAACTCCGCTATTGTCTTGGCTTCTGACCAACCGGGGTATGGAATGCCACCTGTTAATTAGATTCCCACCAGCTAATTGTCGACGTTCTGTTAGATATGGTTCCATGAATAGACCTTCCCCGCGTTACTCTCAGTCCCCCACAGTAAGCTTTGAAAAGAGACTGGAATGGATAACCCCAGCCTCGTTTTTATACTTACCATGGGGGACTGGGAGGAATGTGGGAAAGGTCTATTGTCATTAAGTAGCTGCTTATTTGATAGCAGAACTGACGTTAAAAGAACAGGAACATTTAGTTGGATACTTCATGCATTAATTTTGGCGAAAGACAACGAAGGTAAAGACGAAAGATATATTGCGAACAAAACGCCGAGGTAACATAACCGCACTTGTTTAATGTGAGTGTAAATCACATGAAAGGAATCAGTTCGGTTCTCAATTTCCTATAGGTTTACAAAAACGATGTGCAAAATCAAACAAACAAAATGCGATATCACGAAACCGACTCGCTAATTCTAGCTCTCCACACCCCACCCCTATTCCAGCCCCTTGGACCTCACATAAAAAGAATCCCTGCAACACACAACTTACTTTTAGCTTCAAAACAGTTATATATCACTCACCAATTGTGAAGATCTCATAGAGAACGACTCCATATGACCACCTTTAAACCAGAAATACAGGTACAAGAAACAGTTGTCGATCGGAAGCTTCCTTTTCCTTGTAAATGGCACGTTTAAATTCAAACACAATTATGCAAAAGTCTATTACTAAAGTTTGCTATCCATTGCGATGCCAATGTAAACTGGACACCATGCAGCTCAAAAGTTACCGTTCGAGGCATGGAATCCAGCTGATACAAATTTTAGCGCTTATTGAGTCACTGAAACAGCGCCACTGTTTCCTCAGACACTCACTAGTTGATGTATCAAGTTGACTACTTTGAGTGGTTCTGTATTAAATAAACACTACACTGCCGTTCTATCAAAAAAACCGGCCAACGAGATTGTGATGTGGAGCATTTTCCCATCCTATAATGAAATGGTTCTCAGTACAGTATCCTTCTGCTTTGATCATGCAAAGTGGGAATTTTGTTGTCACGGCGATCGAGTTTTATCAAAGCGCACGAATGGTGAGGTCACATACAGCCAATCATGTGCTACTTGACAGACGTTTACTTTTCTGGACTTTCCTTTTTGTTTTAAAGGGTTACCATGATGGAAAATACATGAAGTGTAATATATTTGAACTGCAGATTGTATGGTTGGACCCCTGTATTCTGCAACCAGCATACACCTTTATTACCTTATTACTCTTCCAACCAACCGAAGCAACCATAATCAAACAAAAATAATCACAAGTTCTGCATACTAAATTATCTAGAATGTTCTATAGGATTACGAGATAGCGAGATAGTGCCGAAGCAGGGTTAAATTTATTGGGGGGCG
>BLFK01000313.1:110300-120773 GCA_014634185.1 Astreopora myriophthalma | reverse complement strand
CATTTCAGCGACACTTAGAAAGTTATTTGCACCGTTATCAGGTTGTTTTGCTAATGAAAAGAGGTATTATCTTGTAGAATCGATCCGGGCCATTAATTACATCAGTGGCGCACATGACGCATCACTACAATACCGAATTGCTTGGCCGCAGCCTCGTTGACTTTGCGTATCTAAAGAAACATTCTATAGACAAAAATATATAAAGAAATAACAACTATGTATAATAGCTCACTTTAGTTCTAACGCAACCGTGATGGTAACCCTAATCCTAATCCTTCGCCTAGTCCCATTCCTTTTTTAGGCTTCATTTCCTCACTCTATAAACGTACGTATAGCTGATTTACTTATAGTTTCAACTACTTGAGGCCTAAATTGGGACGAAAGCTTTGGTTTCTAACAACAGCATCGACTGTAGAAAGTGGCTTCTGACAGGAAAGTAGTCAACGCCAAGTTCAGGAATCGAACCCAGGATTTGACACAGGTGGAAGGTGAGCGCTCTCACTACTTACTCAACCCTACTTCCCTGTAATTTCTGTCTATTAATGTAATGATGACAATGACGATGATGATGATGATGATGATGTTCTTGTCTCACATCATCCCTTGGCATAAATTGTCTTGTTACC
This sequence comes from Astreopora myriophthalma, assembly GCA_014634185.1. Taxonomy (NCBI): domain Eukaryota; kingdom Metazoa; phylum Cnidaria; class Anthozoa; order Scleractinia; family Acroporidae; genus Astreopora; species Astreopora myriophthalma. Next base: position 120,147 of record BLFK01000313.1, on the reverse strand, counting down.
CTACAGCATAAAGCTATGTCCCATAGCCGTAGTTGTTCCATCTCAATATCTCGGCTGTGCCCTATAAAGAACTCTACATAAAGACTCCCAGAAAATTCAGTCTGCTCACCCTAAGGTGATGTACGAAAGCACTGTTTTGCCGTTTAGTACAAACAAAAATAGCATGGCCTCTGCGGGATATTTGGGCAAAAACACCACACGCTACATTTCGTTTCAAATTTCTCCGGATATTACTTGCTTCACGACCACTGATATTTAGGGAAAATGGTAAACACTGTTACTCACGATATTTATCCCACGGCATTACTTAACCACCAAACAGCGAAAGGAAACACCGAGGCACCAAAACGGTCATTTTTCCCCTTCCTTTACCTCGAACACCGAGATAGCCTATTTTTCCCCGATAAATTTGTGAAAGGAACAAGAATACGTACGATGTACACTCGAGCAGGGGGTCACGGATAAAAGAAACTGGACCTATTTAAGTCCAAGCCACGCCCAAAATTTACAAGAAAAATTCACAGGAACTTGATTTAGTGAAAGTTTGTGGACTCGTGCTATAAATCGCCATTTAATTTTACAGGCTGTTTTGGTGTTCCAGACAAAAGAATAAAGCAGATGGCAGTTTCGGGTTTCGTTTTCGCTGTTTTGGTGTTTCGTCTCGTTATTTCGGTGTTTCGTTTCTCTGTTTCGTGAATTAGTATGTCCTTTAAACCCAAATACTACTTGAAACCAGGATCCCATAACCCGGAGAGTACAATTCCCATACTAGGGCTAGCTACGACGTTTTTACAGACCTTGCTATTCTCAGACGGCTTTTTCCCGCAAACAGTTCAGTTCCAGTCCGCACGCGTCCAAACAACTAATTTTGCAAGGTTTATGATTAGCTAGCAAGGGTCCTGTGAGAGACCAAGGATCCCGTGAGATACTGAATTGGCGGGAAAATCAATCTAAAAATAGCTCGGTCTGTGGAAACGCCGTGACACAAATATATTAAAGTTGTACACAAAAAAGCGAATCCTAACCCAAGGATGTAGTACAGCCAATAAACTGCGCGACATTTGGCTGAGGACTTTCTCCCAAAACTTTTCCCAATCCAATTTCCCTCATCAAAGCTTTTCTTCCTTCTTCCCCAGAAGTGGCTGCAATAGAAAAGACCATAACGCAGTGAAGCGGGAATAAAAAGACTTTTACGAATGTACTTCAATCTTACCCGTTGACTATGGGTTATGGTAAACCTCTTATAAGCCATGCCTCTATTTGCCTTCTGGTAAATCTCTTGGCCTTCACGTTGGCCATGCTTCCAACGTTTGTTGAGTATATACTAAAGGTAATGGATTCAATTACGGACATCCCCTTGGCGTGATGCGCCCACTAAAAAAACATCTGAGTGAGCATCATTGAATACTCCAAGCATTTCCTATTTTCTAATCTTCATTGTATTCCTCAATCAAAACACTTCACCCATGAAATGTGCAGAAAACGGCATTCTTTTGGAAACATTGTATTGTGCACCCATTTTGGCCCAATTTTTCGCATTAATCTTCCATCGGTTCTTCTTGGTTGACTTACAAGCTGTAAGGAAGGTATATCGAGGAAAAAGTGATTTAAGAAAAAAAAAAAGGTTGCCTCTCAAATGGTTCATGCTTTCGATGAGCACCGTAAATTCAAAAACACTTTAATCCCTCTAATAAACAAGAACGTTGGGTGGTAATTACGCTTGAAACATTTTGCTGCAACAAAACGTATGCCTGGTTCCCCATTTCCTCGACTCAAAGCTGCTCGCCAAACAGTCCCAAATGATCCAGAGCCGATGAGTTCTTCAAGTCTTATACGGTCAAGTGATATCTCCCATTTATCCTCTTGACCAGGTAACAAGTCCATTTCACATCCTTCCTCAGGAGGTGTTGATCTTAAAGCCAATGATGTTCAGAGTTATTTCATAAATTATTTGATAGTAGGCCTCCGCGGTAGCTTACCTTATTCACAATTTGATATTAGACCTTATTCCAGAGTTGCCGCCATTTTAGAACTATGTTGTTTGCATTTACTATAGCCCTTATTGCCGCTTTCAAGCTCAAATATTCTTTTCAGTTTGGAGATTAAGAAAGAGGCAACAAAGGCTCATTTGAATCCAAACGAGAGCTTATTGAAATGGCGGCCACTTCGGAATAAGGTGTACATTTCGAGGATAAGAGAATGAGGAGCGAATCTGAGCAGCCGCGGTAGAGTTCAAACTGTTGACAAGATATTGACAATTTTATGCTCCAATGGCTCAATACAAACCCTTTCGATTCTCCCATATCTCAAACTGGTTGGAACTGAGCCAGAATTGGAAGGGTCTGCGTGGGGTGATTGGAGCATAAAGCCTGATTTTCATATGGTCGCAGACGATCGCACATCGCAAAAGGTTCTGCGATCGTCTGCGATGATATCGAAACCAGGCTTAAGATTCAAGTTGACCATGCATTCCCGAGTTTACGTCAGCCTCTTTTCTATAGCGAGTCCAAGTGCAAAAGTTTTGTGGCTGTTATTACTTTTACTTTGCATAGAGCAGTTTTCAATTGAGTGTCGAAAGTAATCCCGTGATTGCTTTGGTTTTGGATTACTCTATGATTGGATTAAAAAAGAAATTGCGTGAAACTATCAACCAATTAGGGGAAAAACTCAAAACAATTTGCCATTTAGTCATCATCGTTTTCCCGCGCTGTGCGCCGGCTGCGTTTTCTTCCTTTGCGAACTGATTGGCCGGTAAAACCAAGTTGTGTGTTACTTGGCTTTATGATTGGTTGAATGGTGTAGTTCCTTCAAAACGTGACTGGCTCTGCAATTACTTTGGATTTGGTTCTACGACACAGACTCAAGAGGACGAGGTGAACTGGGAAACAGCCTATTCCCTCTATATTATCGCAATGACATGCTTATTTCCGGTAACTGGGAATTTTCCAAGATGCCCTTTTCGAAGACAAAAAATTATCACATATTAAGTTTTCAATTTTGAATTTCTTGGCGTCCCCCCTTTGGCTGAACTCCATTTTAAAGGAGGATCATCAAGTGACGATCCAAACAACGGCTGCGTAAGAAACAAACTGGAAACGCGATGGGAAAGATTCAGAAAGAGACAAACTGGGCAAACTTACCCGCGTATGAGCCACTGGAATTTTTGACTTACCTACGCCTGGCTCTGGCTGCTCAACCCACCAATGGAAAGAAATAACATAAGAAGAAAACGGAAGGAAATGCCTGGTTAGATTCGTAAAGCTTTAGCAGGTAAAGAAGGATAGACGGCTACGATGTGGTTAATCAAAGTCAATGATTTTATAAAACTAAATTAAGGTCTTAGCATTGTGCTGAATGAACAATAGATATCTTTATATGTTAAGCAAGACACTTTACATAATCATTAGCCTATTCTGAAACGTGAACGACTTTTCAGATATTTTCACACCCAACAGTTATTTACAGTATGTTCCCTTCGATATGTTTACGTGGATTCAGCAACTGAATACGCCTCACAAAGCCCGGAAACCGCACAATAAGCCTTCAACTAGGTGATTAAAATGCAGCTGAGTTGTTAAAGGTATGTACCTTGAACTCGTCGTTTCCAAAGGTACCCGGCGATTAATGCTGATAACACCACAGCAGACACTGGCCCGACAATATAGTACCACTCTACGACTGTGACATAACCTGTAACTGTGATAAGACAAGTTTCTAACGTTAACTGATGGCAAGACTTGAAAAAGTCCAGAAGTGCACTCTGATAAAATCAGACAACTCAAACCAATTCGGAAGGAGAAAGTTCAACTTGTGAAGGTTTATGGAAGTTCATGTTGTTTCTACACATCCCTACTGCCAACGCAAACAGTGTGAGTCGCAATGTTCCACCAAGTTATTCATTGCTCGCACGCGCTACTGCACTAAGGTCAAAATGAAACAAAACATGGCGTCAGTGATGTGAGGGCAGATTTACTTATCCTGCTTTGCTTAATAATCTGTCTGCTCATAAATGGTCGGGGACTCCCTTTTTTAACATAAATCGCCTGCTATGCTTATTCGCTACAAAATATGATGAAATGAAAAAATGTCAGTGTAAGAACATGTATTTGTTATTCTTCCCTCTTCCCATCGAATTTTGCAAAAGTGGTTGAAACAGATGGCTCTTACAAAGACGATCGTAGATGTTTAGCTTAACTGTTTACGACATCTATATTAGGATGCACTGGGTTTTGTTGTTGTTTTTCTTTTTTGGTTTTGGTAAGTTTTGGAATAATTAACTCATAACCTCTATAAAAAAAAAATCCACTGTAGGAAGAACGCGCGAACGTCCTTAATTAAGACAAGGACATTTGTGTGCTTATATATATAGATATATACATATGGATGTCAGAATATTTCTTGATGGGAAGTTATATATTTGCCGAGTGTCGGGGAGGGGGAAACTTGTGCACTGTCCACCGCTTGTAGTTTCCAGATAACTGAAGATATCTGTGGTTATTAATTATGAGGCCTGCACAGTACGTCGAAAAGGGCGTTACGATGACGTCACGCTAAGATGAAATTGCATGATTACTCTGTTGAAAAGACCGCCATCTTGGATTTCCTGATCTTACTGAGACCTCCAGAAACCCGCATCTAAATTTAATTTATAGTGTTACGGCTCTCTATAAACTCAACTACTTTACTGATCGATACGTAATATAGTTATTTCTAATCATAAAAAAAAAATGTAATCCATCAAGGGTAATCAGAAATCATTAATAGTATCTTAGCACTAAAAAAGGCGGGAGAACTTGACATTTATCAAAGCAATCACTTGTCATAAATATCTTGGGGTATTATTTTTGATGGCTGCTTGAATTGGTCTAGTCACGTAGACTGAGTCGGTAAATGTTAATTTTTTCCAAGGCTGAAATAATTATTTATTATTTTTAATGAGTATTTATAGTATTTATAATAATAATAATAATAATAACAATAATAATAATTATTATTATTATCATCATCATTAACAATTGTTCTCCTCGGGCTCAGGGAATATTGGTGAATATTTACCTCGACTACGTCTCGGTAAATATTCCCCAATATTCACTGAGCCCGAGCCGAATAACTGTTTTAGCGGTGAATGACAAGAAAGTGCAAAACAACGTGCTAAAACACGACAAAAAGGCACGAAAAGTGCTTGCTTAGCTTAGCAGCCGCGCCTCCAAAATGTTATATTCACCGGGTAGCGCGGTGAATATAACACCGAATTCTTGTATTCACCGCTGAAAATTATACTTAAAATTATACTAAACATTATACTTAATTATTATTATTATTATCATTATCATCATCATTATTATTATTATTATTATTGTTTTACCCCCATATTAAAATCTGCAATACATAGATGTTATTGAACTAGCTTGCTCGGTCCGTACTGGGAAAATATTGGGTCCCGTTTCTTTTTTTTCCAGTATGGACAATATTTTCCCGCAGGGTTTTCTATTCTTTTTCGGTACTTGCCTCTTCGCCTGCTTTCGGTACTTGCCTCTTCGCCCAACGGTTCTGGAAAGTAAAATTCGTCCTGGAACTCGACATGACTAAATAAAAAACATTTCTAGCATTTTTCTTTTTATGTGCGAGAAAATGGGAACAGAAAATGGGAACAGTTTGGAAACCTACATACGCTGCTTCGTGACCGGTCCATCTTAGCGGTCCGTATTGCAAAATTCGGACCGCTCAGAGAACCAATCACAATTCTCCTTTTCATCTCGGACCAGTTTATGTAACAGAAATCAGTAATAATATTTTTGGCTCTTTCTGCAAGTACGGGAGGACAGATGACGTAAAACGAAAGAAACAAAACACGCAAAAGAACTCAACTAAAGCCTAATCCCAAGTGAATAAACACGCTGCTTTCCAGTGCTTCTGGAAAGACCCATATCATTGTAATATGAGAGTCTTGTTTTGAGCATGGTTTTCCTGTGGTTATTCTAACTGTAATGATACAGTCTATCGCCCGATAATTGAACTTGTCAAAATTACAGTTTCGTCAGTTCTAAATGTCATTCGTACCTCTAACTTTGATATCAACAGAAGAGAATGCAGAGCCTGCGTCGTTGATTGCACGGCATGAATATTCACCACTGTCCGAGAGTTCAATTTCCTCAATAACAAGAGTGCTGCTGTGACACTTCCGAGTGATGTTGGCCCTTGCACTTACAGACCCACCGCTTCTGGTCCACTCGATTTTCCATGTCGCTTGATTGGCTTGGCAAGTCAAAGTAAGTGTATCACCTACCAGCATTGCGGGGTGTGGCTTTGGAGATATCTCGGCAGTGGGCTTTTCTGTGATTAAATTTTACAATGTAAAATACAATAACTCTTCGCACACTTGATATCGCACTTTTAATACTTTAACGAGTCACTGAAATAAAAAAAATACAGGTAAACGTACGTAAGAACACAAGAAAAGTACAGCAACTACAAGCAAAGAGAAGTCTGAAAACTGAAGATGGAAAAAAACAACACAAGATCTGTTCGGCACTCCGGTTTTACGACGACTGATTAAAATGTACGCAACGACACTTTTGGACTAAAATTACACAAAAATCGAGTAAAGAAAACAATACATGAAATACGACAAGTTACATAATACGTAGAAAACAAATGAAAGTAATTACAAACAAACAAACAAAAAAAAAAACGAACGAAAAACTAGCGAAGGAACAGGAAGGCCAATTACGAACAACACGAAACATGACAACAAAAACAACAAACTTGCGAATTCGTAGCTACATACAACAAGCCGAGCAATATAATTTTTGGTCGAATATTTTACAGCACAAATTCATTGATAGTAATGGAACAATTCTGTGTCATTCTATGCACTACAGCCGCAAAGAATTTCAACATTCACCATCTGACTTTTGAGTGTACTTGTGAGTGTGCCACCTTTCGACTTTTTCAGCCAAGCAGTATGCAGGACGTTTACAACCTGAACTCAGTTCAATAGCTCTTAAATTTCCCACAAGTCTCCTGCTCAGTGGTTAGAGAATCCGAACTTGTTTATTGATAAAAATTATATCATCTAAAGGATTTTGTAACAAAAATATTTACCGGGGGAGTCTATTAAACGGCGTCTTAGCCCGGTTCAAACGTTGCGCTATCGTCGTGTCGAGCCCACTTGTATTAAGTTCGACTGAAGCGCGATTGCAGCCCGACAGTTGATTCAAACGTCTCCCTTAGGGCCTGATTACATGAGCCGGGCTAGCCCGGTTAGCCGGGCTGGTGTCAGTTTGCCGGGATCTCGGCACGTTTGTTAAACGCAACAAAAATCAACTTCGCGATTACATGACAACCGGGCCAGCCCGTTTAGCCGAGATCCCGGTATCGCGGTGCCGGGATCCCGGCTAACCGGGCTGAGATTTTCCCATGTAATCGCGTTCACCGGGACAGCCCGGTAAGCCGGGCCAGCGATTTCTAACCACATTACTCCACTTTGGAGGAAAATGGCCCATGGAATAGTCACTTTTTTATGTTTAAATAAAAGATGTATAAGATAGCAAACCTTACGGCTTCTTTAAATTGTAGAATGGTGAATTTTAATAACAATTTAGCGAGACAAACGTCTCTCCACTTCTTGTTGTTGTTGTGATCTTTTTTCACACGACATATTCTAAATTTAACCCAAGCCGGGCTGGCTCACCTCATGTAATACCGAGCTGAACTTGGCCTCGGCAAACCGAGCCAGCTTGTTTAACCGGGCCAGCCCGGCTCATGTAATCAGGCCCTTAATAGCTGCTACCCCGTGCCAAGTCGACTTATGATAATATTATTCAAAGATGGCGGACAGTGATTCTTCTGATTCAGTCTGCAAGGAGCCTATATCGCCCGAATGTCGTCTTGCTATCTGCCTCTATCGGTTAGCTAGAGGTGCTTATTTATACGCGATAGCTGAACTGGCTAGTGTTGGTGTTTCCACAGTTTGCACGATTGTTAGTAAAGTGACTGAGTTTATAATTAATAACTTATGGAAAGATACTGGAATGGCACATTTCCCATCAGATGAAGCTTTTCTCCAGGAAAAAATTTTGGACACGGAATAATTGTGGCAATTCCCTTGTGCATGGAGTGCTATTGATGGTTATCACTTACCGCTGAAATGTCCCGCTGGAGGTCTGGAAGCTTGCAAAGAATATCATCATTTTAGAGAGTCTTATTTTGAGCATGGTTTTCCTGTGGTTATTCTAACTGTAAGGATACAGTCTATCGCCCGATAACAGAACTTGTCAAAATTACAGTTTCGTCAGTTCTAAATGTCATTCGTACCTCTAACTTTGATATCAACAGAAGAGAATGCAGAGCCTGCGTCGTTGATTGCACGGCATGAATATTCACCACTGTCCGAGAGTTCAATTTCCTCAATAACAAGAGTGCTGCTGTGACCCTTCCGAGTGATGTTGGCCCTTGCACTCACAGACCCACGGCTTCTGGTCCACTCGATTTTCCATGTCGCTTGATTGGCTTGGCAAGTCAAAGTAAGTGTATCACCTACCAGCATTGCGGGGTGTGGCTTTGGAGATATCTCGGCAGTGGGCTTTTCTGTGATTAAATTTTACAATGTAAAATACAATAACTCTTTGCACACTTGATATCGCACTTTTAATACTTTAATGATTCACTGAAAGAAAAGAAATACAGGCGTACGTAAGAACACAAGAAAAGTACAGCAACTACAAAACAAAGAGAAATCTGAAAACTGAAAATGGAAAAAAAAAAAAAAAAGAAACACAAGATCTGTTCGGCACTCCGGCTTTACGACAACTGATTAAAATGTATGTCAGGTTGCGCACCAGCGTCTTTATTTTCTAAATATATTCAAAGAGCTACGATCACCAAGCGTACAACGAGGAACTCCCAGATGCTAAATATTCCTTTGTATAAAACAGCCACAGGGCAAAGAACTTTTTATCTCAGGACAGTCAAACTCTGGAACTCACTGAATTCTACTCTTAAGTTGAAACCGACACTACAGGACTTTAAACGTTGCCTGAAGAGAAGCTTCATCTCAAACTTGTAGTGACTTAATTGTTCCATTTTTGTTGTTTCATTTTAATTTTCGGTTTGATTGTCATCTTACTTCCTAGTTAATTAGTTAATTAATTTACTTGTACATAGTATTAATTGTCTCTTTATTCTGAAAAGCCCAGTTGGGATGAATAAAGTATGTATGTATGTATGTATGTATGTAATGTACGCAACGACACTTTTAGACCAAAATTACACAAAAATCGAGTAAAAAAAAAACAATACATGAAATACTACAAGTTACATAATACGTAGAAAACAAACGAAAGTAATTAGAATCAAACAAAAACAAAAAATAAAACCAACGAAAAACTAGCGAACGAACAGGAAGGCCAATTACGAACAATACGAAACATGACATCAAAAACAAAAAAACTTGCGAATTCGTGGCTACATACAACATGCCGAGAAATATAATTTTTGGTCGGATATTTTACAGCACAAATTCATTGATAGTAATGGAACAATTCTGTGACATTTTATGCACTACAGTCGCAAAGAACTGCAGCATTCAACATCTGACTTTTTAGTGTACTTGTGAGAGTGCCACCTTTCGACTTTTTCAGTCAAGAAGTATGCAGCACGTTTACAACCTAAACTCAGTTCAATAGTCTCCTGCTCAGTGGTTAGAGCATCCGAACTTGTTTAGTGTTAAAAATTATATCATCTAAAGTATTTTGTGACAAAAATATTTACCGGGGGAGTCTATTAAACCGCGTCTTAGTTTGATAGTGTGAATATTTTTGCCCCTATCTTCGCAGCCGAGATTTCA
>BLFK01000313.1:89599-99174 GCA_014634185.1 Astreopora myriophthalma | reverse complement strand
AAGACATGCAATAAACCCTCAAAGTTTCGCTTTTCGGAAATTTGAGAATTTTTCAAATTTGCGCCACTGTACAACTTTCAGTCGAAAACGAATGGTTTCGGGTTTATGAGCAAGTTACAATTATTTGTATGTTTTAAATGTTTTCCGGGACGAAAGTCAGTGCTTTTCTGGTATCAGCAGGGAAACAGTGCCTTGTAGACGTCAGTAATTAACAGTCCAACATAAAATGCGATAACAATACACATAAAACCTTTCTGCACAAGGTTATTTAATTTCTTACTGTCGACGATGATAGAGATGTTGTCACTTGCAAAGCCTCCATCATTCTTCGCTGTACAGGTGTAAGTTCCCTCTTCTTCCTCTCCTATGTTTCTCAGGACCATGTTTTCGTTCTCCGCTCTTAAGTTCACCTTGTCTTTAAACCACATAATTTTTGGCTCAGGTGATCCGTCGCTCACGGAACAACTCAAAGTAACGTTGTCTCCTTCAAGAACATTGCGCCATGGTCCTTTAAGCTGGACTTTTGGTGGAACTAAATAAAATAGAGAAAAAAAGACAAATCTTTGCCTTTGGTGGCATGATATTTAAGGAAATTGGCCTAGGCCTTAAAAATAGCAACTTGTTGTGCTATCTTTGGCATTCTCTGCTTGTTTCTCAAAGACACCAAAGGAGATCCTAAAAATATATGCACTTCCATACAATAAGCTGTCCTTTTTGTATTCTTCGTTCTTTTTTTTTCTTTTTCTGTTTGCTTGTTTGTTTTTTGCTTTTTTGCGCGTACAGGGGTCTATATGTCTAGATTTTATTGCGAGTTCACACTTAATGATTGCGAGCCCCTCCTAGTCGAAATATCTCTTGATCAAACGCGTACAATAGAAACTAGTGCTAACAAAACATAATATTGATGCCTAAGACACAACCTCACATGCCATTTCATTCTTGATAAGCATATGGGTAACGGTTAGGGGGCCCCCCTGGCCTAGGAGGGGTCCCAACAGGTTTAGATGTTACAACAGATCTTACCCAAGCCCCAGCTTGATACTGAAATCAACTGAAAGTATTAAAAAAGTCACCTCGAGGATGCGTACTCCTCCTCCAAAAAAGAAAAGTTTGAAATTTTCTCTTGCGCACTGATAAACCTTAGACAGCTTTAAGCTCCACAGTCCTCCACACATTCTATCGACCTTTACTTACTTATAACAACAACCTTGATGGTTTGAGATTTTTGGGTGAGTCTGTCAGATCCTCTACTTTGGTTCATTGTACATTTGTATGTTCCGTTGTCGTCTCTATGCACTGGATCGACGTACACGCTCCCATTTGATAACAGCTTGAACCTCACGCCATCCGGTTGTTTTCCATCTCCCAAACTCCAGCGCAATTGTGGAGCTGGATTTCCAATGACAGTGCATTTTATAATGCCAGTCTTCCCACTTATAAGACGCTGTTGTGGCTCTTCATTTATAAATTTAGCTTTAAAAGAAAGAAGGAATTCCTTGAGGAACTCAGTAGGAAAATTATGGATAACTACTGGTTATGTGCAACCAAACTAATCGAAACAGATGTGCAAATGATGAGAGGGTGCCGATAAAGACTATTTTAGATCCTTAGTGCGAGGCGGGGTTCGTGATACCCAGAGAAAACCGAACACTAAGCTAATACAAGCCGAAGCTTTCCCATTCATAATTTTGGCTCTAATTATGCCAAATACGGACACAATAATATTAACCCAGAAAAATTGTGGAGCGTTTTGTTATTTTCTATCCTCACACATTAGGTATTCCTACATATCCTTTCCAGTGGCTCTCAAAAGAAAGTTTCTTGCCCTTTCGTGGTTTTTGCTTCTATGGCCAAAGCAAAGTATCAGAGTGCCTTAGCCTTGTGGGCTACTCGGCTTTGGTCCAACTGCTTTTAGTTCAGTTGTCAGCCTCACACAACGCCCCTTTTACATGGTTCATTCTCGATGCCACGTCACTTCCACGCGCTTAAATTTCGAATGCCTGACCTCGGCTGCTTTTCAACCTTCGGGCCTGGGGCCCGTTTCTCGAAAATTCCGAAAAGTAATGGGCCCGGGAAGGAATTTGTAAAACTATGATCCGCTTATTCTGAAAATCTGGTTCATTAAAATGCTTTCAATACAGAAAGAGCAAACCAATCGTAAAGTTTCATGGCTTAAAACTTCTTCGTTTTCAAGGTACGGAGGGAATGGTGGCACCCGAAATACGCCCGAAAAGATCCGGGGCTTTCGAGAAAAGGGCCCCCTGATTCGGGCGCCGCAACGCTCCTCGTACCCACCTACGTCTCCATCATCGATCTTGTCTCAGTGATCTTTCCGCCTTTTCTCCCTCAGCTATTCTCTGTCTCTAATGATACTCATAATTCTTCATTGATTTTTTGAAGTTTCTTCACTGCAATTTTGTAGTTTTTCAACTGCCGAAAAAACTGTCGGCAAACAAACAGTCAAATTGCCGTCCCCAGAATATTTATTTACCCGAATTTCCAGCAAAAATCAAATGATTCCTGTTAAATCAGCGGATTTTTCTTCCAAATATTAAATGTTAATTTCACTGTGCGAGATAGATGAACAAATAAAACATTTAGTGGCCTTTTCCCTGACTTTTTTTCTTTGACTTTCTTTTTACGGCGTGGGGACAAGGAGCGTTGCTTGACTTCAGCCCTGACTATATTCAGCGGAGACTGTAAGAAAAATTTACAGGAATCGAGCTTGCAAGCGATCGCCATCTCCGTTGTTTTTTGTAGCATTCGAAAGAACTCACCATTAACGTAAATGGTGTAGAACCGTGCGAGATAACCCGTTTGAGATAATCCTCGACATTCATATGTTCCTCCGTCATCCAGATGAACATCATTTACCGTTAAGATGCGACCGGATACTGTGATCCTGTCTGTTGTATTGATCTCATTACCAGTGCTGCCATCATACCATTTGACCCTGGAAGTCTCATTCTGTACGGAACACTTCACCGTCTCAGTGCTTTCAAGGTCCCAACTAAAGCCTATATTTTCTAACGCTGTTGTGTTTCCTGCAACGAAGTGGTAATCATCGAGCGCGATCCATTCAGCCAAAATTTCCGGAATTTTCGGTCCAAAGCTGAATGGATCAGTTCGGTCCGAGTGGACATTTACCGGTCAAAGTGGTCCACCTTCAGAGGTGGTCCTCTTTGAACGATCGGTCCGGTCCGACCGAAAATTACCGTTCCATTTGATCACGTTCTCGGAAATTCCGTCGCTCAGTTTTCCGCGTGGTGCGATCCATTAAGCTCAAAATTCCGGGAAATTCGTGCTGAGCGGGCATAACAATAAAACGGTCCATTCAAGAAGAAAGTACCGTTCCATTCGACGAACGAAAATTTCGGAATTTCTTATGGGAAACGTTGGCTGAATGGATCGCGCCCATCATCCTCATCGTTAGTACTACTGCGGTGATTATTTCTCTGATGACCTCAACATTAAGGTGGTATTTCCAAGCGACTACCGTCGAAGATACACATTAATTTAGTAACATTTCCAAAACTAGAATTGAGTAAGGTTTTCAAAACTAGAAAACACAAATTGACCTTACTGATCACACCAGAAAAGGAGCGTAAACTGCTTTAAGCCTGCTGCAAACATGAGGAAAGAGCTGAGCAAAGTGCCTTGGCTCAGCCGTTTCCCCAAGTGTGCGGTGAGGTTTTCGTGAGATTTTCGCCTCGCGAGGCCATGAAACCAACATCAAACATGTTTGATATTGGCCTTGAAAGCACTGAAACCAATATCAAACATGTTTGATATTGGCCTCACGGCCTCACGAGGCGAATTTCACACCAAAACGTCGCCGCATACGTGAGGGAACGGCTGAGCAAACTGCCTCGCGAGGAAATTTTGCTCAGCTCTTTCCTCAAGTGTGCGGCGGGCTTTAAAAGGCACTTCTCCCATGTTCTGAGTAACGGTGATACGTTTCTAGGCAAATATTAAGCACCTGTAGATTCACAGTCCCTGACGACCAACCTATTTCAATTGACAACTCACTTGGTACGCACAATGCTTGGGCCCCAGTGTCATCTGGACACTTGACATGATCTCCATCCAAGCGCGAACAAGATGCTAAAACGGATTCCTCTCCATTGCAACGAACATTAGACATCACAACGGAACTTTTCTCATCCTTGGTATCCACTCTGAGGAATTCAGCCAGCGCATCTTCAAAGCCAAGTTGTTTACAAACAATTTTGGCATTGGCAATGTTCCATTCATTTCGGCAGATCTTACCCCACTTTCCGCGATAAAAAACTTCTACTCTTCCACCGTACTCTATATCTGCCCCTTCTAGGCGCACAGGAACTGAAAGAGAAACATACCAACTTAAGGATTGGCTGCTTCCATTTAACCACCATGTTTTCAGGAGGAACCATTTCATTAAGTCCCGTGTTTGAAGTTGAATATCAAGGACTGTACCACTAGATCGAAGCTATGGAAAAGCCTTTTGCAAAATCGAAACCGTAAACCCCCTCAGGCAACACTCGTAGCTTTTCTTAGAGGTACCGTGGCGTCTATGGTCTCCAATCATCAGCCATAAGGACGATAGGAGATAGACAAGTACAACGAGAAGTTAATGTAGTCAAGGGATTGGAGTGCTAGACGTGAGTCTTGCTCTGCATGATAGCTAAGTAAAGTTGTTTCTCGGTAGCCCCCAATTGAACTCCTCGGCAACGCTTCAAAATTAAATAACCAGCCTGTCTGCCCACTCCTCTCTGTAATTTTGTACAGCGTTACGTTTGTTTTGAATCATTTTCTGTTGCTTTTGTTCGTTGAGTGATTATCTACTAGGTCACGACCTTTTATCAGAAAAAGCCGGCCACAATAATAATTATTTTAATTACCTGTATGAGCATATTCAACCCCTAACACCCGAGCAAAGAGCTGAACGTCTGATCAGCCTACTGCAAAGCTACACAAATCTGTCAAATCCCACATCAAATACTTAAGGTAAAATTGGACATAAAATAAACTACTAAACACTAAAGGGAATTTATCGAAGGGAAATAAATGTCTGTATGTTGATCAGTTGTGGCGTTCCTGCCATCCGGGACTTCATTTCAAAGAATCCTTCATAAGGCATACAAAGAAAGCATGACTCCTCTTTCGCTCGCTTCTCCAAGCAGTAAAGATCAATTTCTCTCCCTCCCTCCCCAATTTTTGTCGTTTGTATGTGGCGGGTGTGCCATAACCTTTGTTGGGATTACATAGTTTATATTTGTCTCTTCCCAGGTTACTGAATTTTAATAAACCACCATGTCGATCACGGTTTGGCCGAAATTTATCCCACACGGATGGTTAATTATTTGTGTCTCAGCAAACGGAGCTCACTCAAAGCAAGACCTTGTCAACCTTAGTTAGCTTTCAGATAAGGAGCACGAAGCATAAAAGACAGTTTTACCGTCTAGGAGTCTAGGAAGTCATGCCTTGTGGTGGTAGCGTGGCCGAGTTTTTAGGGCGCAGGAATCCGGGTTTCGGTCTTAATCCCGCTCTGACCACCAGCTGGATTTTTTCTGGGTTATCCCTGGTCCGACTACTCTTACTCTACTGCGTGTGTAGCCAACTGGTTTGTCTACCATCAGCAGGGATTCTTAACTACGTTCTGCGCATTTGTACTTTTCATTTAGGTCGTGCAGATCGTGTTTAATTGAAGTGAGCAATGTGTCCTTGCTTCGCTAATGTGCCCTTCTTGTGTGCTCCACCCATGCGACGATGTTCATGTAACTAAGAACTGCCTTTTTACTGAATTCTCATGAGTCTTCAAAGTGGCCGTATCACGCAATTTATAGCATTTTTTGAAAATCCAAACGAGACTTTTTGGTTGATGGTAGCGGCAAGATAATGGCCAAAATTCGTTAAAAGGCCGTTGTAACGTAAAGAAAATGTTAAGACTCTTTGAGTGGCAGATAAGCGAAGAAAAATGGGCATAAACTTGCCAACGTCCGCCTGACATTCTTAAGTTTTCTCTTGTAACTCGCAAAAAATCACTTGTAATATAATTTAAGCTCATTCTCTTGTTCTAGATTTACTTTATTTCCTCGAAATTGCTTATTAGGAAACTACCTGAATGCTAACAAAGTGTTTAAGGTTTACATTTAGTGAATTTTGATAAAAAAGTCGTATATCTCCCATGACACTGTCCCTTTAAACTGCACTAACCTCAAACTATTTTCTTTTGCGGAAGTTAAATTTATACTGCGCCTTTTCTCCTCGACATTAAGTTAAGAAAACTGGCAGCAGTCATTTGTCCCACGATCGAACTAGTAAGAGGAATGGGTCTATTGCTGAGATGACATCAGAAACTGCTTTGCAATCCAGTTTTGAAAGAATTTCCGCGTTGCAAAGTAATGTTTGGCGTCATCTCATGAACAGACTCATGGCTATCATCAGCTCTGTCGTTGGGTCGAATGACTTTTAAGTTTTACACCTCTTTAAAAGCCCAGTTTGGAGGAAGAAAATGGCAATATGTCTACTACAGATGAGAATATCTATCCTGACAATGGAAAATATGTGAGTTTAGATGCGTATATGTTGTCTAACCCAATGCTCAGCCCGATTCCCTGTACATACTAAACTCTCACTTATGGATTAGAGTCTTTTATTACCTGGACATCGGATTTTTTCGTTGCTGCTGTTCCTACAGCTACGGCTGAGCGATGCACAGAGATGGTGATTGGTGGTGATATTTTTTTCTCCTTGCCAATTACCAGCCACATCGGATCCATCGTAGTAGTAACCATAAATCTTGCAGGCCAGGGCTGTTTCAGCGTTATCCCAATTTGCGTTACAAAGTTCTTGCCAAGAGTTGTGCTTGTAAATTTCCATTGATCCAGTAGATGGAATTTCCTCTGTGCGAAAACGTACTGGAAATTCTAACAAACGAATTGTGGTGTTGGAATTTATTGACTATTCCATAATGCCAAGAGAAGATGAGGAGAGATCATATCCCCATGCCCACTGATAATTGTTTTCAATCTATTTTTAAATTTTGCACCACGCGTAGAGGCTATTTTTCAACTCAGCCCCATGACCTTGCAGTCATATTTCACCAGACAGACCAATCAGAATCCGTTCTTTAAATAACTAGTCTCATGACCTCGTACTAAAAATAGATTGAAAAAAACTATCATTGATAGAGGGCCACGTATATAGGGGATACGTTCTCTTACCACATCCTCTCTTGATAAGGGAGTGTTAGCTAGGGTATAATTGTCAAGTATTCCACAAGTGCGTGTTAGATTCGAGGTGATATATTTTATGGGATATCATCGTCTGGTATCTAACAAGTGAAAATGAAGCAGTTGTTCAATTAAAACCAATTTAATTTTCCCCAAAAAGGGTGATCAAACAAACATTGCAAAGCAAGATCCGCTCTAACGATGATGTAATGCCTCAGAACCACAGCCGTTTGGCCAGTCGACATTGTGGAACACATATCGATACAGAGTCAACTGAAGATCAACTTAACTTTCATCAAGCACCAGGGTATTCTTGTCTCATTATAGTTAACAAAGGAATATTTACAAGTACTGCTTATATCATATATTTGCTAGTTCATTATTCTATTTTTTCCCCGTAATGCAATAACACAAATTTGACTTCAACTCATTTAACGGGAAAGGCAAAAGGCGAAGTAAATATGGCTGAATTATCACCGAGCCGGAGAACAGAAATGGGGCCGCAGTTAAGTAATTTACTCTTGTTAAAATTAAGCAAACCGGCTGTTTCGCAACAAACAGGAGGATTTATATTCACCACGCTAAGCTGTGAATATGACGTCATAGTCCACTACGTAGTTCCACAATCAGACTACCTTTAAACTCTTTTCAACTCTGGAATTATACTAATATGATTTATTAGTTATGTAGTTGTTTGGTTAATCCAATGTTTTCAGTGCAACTGGAGAAACATCGTGTGTGACGTCTTGCACGTGATCTATGACTCACAGCTTTTAAGAAGTAGGTTTCACGTTTTTTTCACATTTGATTAGGTAATCCAAGTGAAAATGTCACGCTGGGGTTTCCTGTTGCATATCTTAGGAGTGCTGCGAATAGATGACGGAAACAAGCCAGGCCGGGATCTGTCGGATTATCATAAATAGCTAATTTTTCAGACTTCACGAATGCTCTTTGCTCCCGCTTCCTCTCGCATCTTCCGTTTAACTCGGGCATCGGTTCCACTCGCTTGTTAGCAACTCCATCGGACACTCTATTGGACTATGGTTTTTCTAAACGGAAATATAGTACTGACTGTGTCGAATATCTTAAAGATGAAAAGACAGACAAAGTACACAACAGTGCTTGCCGTATTTTCAGACTTGGCCAAGGCATTAATTGATACTGTAGATCACCTAACCTTGCTTTCAACACTAAGTTTATTCGGAATCACTGGCGAATCTTATAGATGGTTTGCTTCCTATTTCATAATATAAAACACAAGGTTTTAGCTGATGGGCGGTTTTTGGCGTTTTTCTTGATTTTGAGCCAGCTTTATTATGACCAAACGATTACAAAAAAATATGAGAGGGAGGGGGAGGGGGGTTTGGAAGCTCCCCTGGATCCGCCACTGGGGTATCTTCAGCTACTTGCCTTATCTCCGCCGCAGGGGGTTCCTCAGGGTTCAATCCCTACTCTTCCTTTTGTATATTATTGATTTCCCTAGTTGTATATTATTGATTTCCCTAGTTGTATATTATTGATTTCCCTAGTTGTATATTATTGATTTCCCTAGTTGTTAGACTGATTGCAGACGGCACAACCTTCACAGTAGCAGGCCCTGATCTGCAAATATTTATGCGTGACGTAAATGAAAATTTATCAGTAATATATGACTTGCTCTGCGATTTAAAAAAATAGAAAGAAAGAAAAAAACCCTAACACTTCGTCGAGCGAAAACAGAATATCTCATCTTTCTATCAAATATAAAAACAAACATGCAATTTTATCCGCTTGGTAAAATAAATCGTGAAACTACAAGTAACAGTCAACTCAAAGTATGAAATTACCTAGGCTTGAATGATATCGATGAGCAATTTATATCACATATTTTTCGCAGCCTAAAAACTAAGCAAGAGTATAAATATTACTATCAAATGTAAAAAGTACTTGAAAATCCCAACCCTAATTATCCTGTACGATTTTCTGCATGATTTATCCATACTTGTTATATGACTGCACCGTCTGGGGTAATAACTATGAATGCCCACTTTCCAAACTTTTTCAGTGTCTCAATGAGAGAGCGCACATCATCCCATATTATTCCAGACTTAAAATCTTAAAACTACACGACATATGCTTATTTGTTCATGATCACAGAGGCCACGGAAAGAAAACCAGCTCAGGAATGAATTTAACTTTAATAACGGACCGGCCTGAGCACCAAACTAGATATCCACCAGGCTTCTCGCCTAAATATTCACATTGAATCTTAATAGACTAAATTTAGGAAAGTTTCCCCCTCCATTATGGGTCGGTACTTTTGCAATGATGGCCTTGATTATCTAAAAACTATATCTGATAGAATTCAATTAACAAATTAAA
>BLFK01000313.1:74599-84599 GCA_014634185.1 Astreopora myriophthalma | reverse complement strand
TCGCAATGATCTGAACTGTTTTTTAAATAGCCGTTACCTCGAAAATGCAAATATTTCTGTGGTATTTATAAAGATCGATTTAAAGGCATACAAATAAAGAAACCCTGGCAGTAGAGGTTGTATTATGTTTACATTACTTGCTCAGTGTAGTGGCCCCTGCCAGTGTGGTTATTTCACTAATTTTCTTTGTTTTATGTTGTGCCTCCACCGCCAATAACTTTCACACAGTAAAACACATTTGTTTCATTTTGCATTTAACAACGTAACTGACATTTCTTGACGAGCCCCCTTTCCAAGTCTCTAGGTTCAAAAGTACTTTCAATAGCACCCCCCCCCCTCACTCAATTGTCACCAAATCCTCGCTGACCCCATTCCATAAATTATGAATGCTCCCTTAGTGAGACCATATTCTCCACGTCCCTTAATTAAATATGCACAATTGCCAGTTAAAATAGACAGGCTGCAATTTGGTTAATAATTCAACTCTGTAGTTATTGTACTACGTGTAAAAAATGTGGCAAATCCTACGTTTAAAATGTTAGAAACAAATCAATGTCAGCGTACTCACCCAAACCCAGAAAGGAACATTTTTTCACCAAAAAACCACAATTGAGGCTTGATTATTTTCTTAATACTGGATCCACAATGTACATTATTGTAAGTACAACTTTATGACAAATTTAATCAGCTATAAGAGAAGAGATGCATAAGAACTGACATCATCAGATCATTAGTAATTAGATTCCTTCCTTTTGAACAAACATCAGAAGATTCTGTGCCACCATTACTGAACGGTACTTTTGGAAGAATCTTCCCTTCTCTACCTGCATTAGGAGTACTAAGAAATTGTTTGAGAATGCCCTCATCGGACAATTCTCTCTTCAATATTAAGTGATTGACTTATTAGTGGCTCTTGTTTCTGATACTTGGATATGTTGCTTTTGTCCCAGTGTATGTGTTTGTATATTATCAAATTTTATTCAGTGTTATGTATCACCATTTTCCTGCCTTTAATTTTCTAAATTTTTCAAAATTTCTTAATGCCCTGTTCTCTCTCATTTGTACTGTTTTATCTATATTATTTATGTGCTTTTTTGTTGAGGATAAACCTATGCTACTATTGATAATAATAATAATAATAGCAACGATATGAATAAAAGTATAACTACACTCTTGACTGAAAAGAAATCATTGTGCAAGGTTTCTAAAAACTTTGTTACTGCTGAGCTTAATTTGCCAATTAATGGCATCTATCTCTCTCTGTCTTGCTGCTTTTGCTCATAATATAATTTAATATGTATCAGCAAATCAATTGCATAGAGTAGACACATACTCTTCCTTCTTTCCCACCTGGTCCAAACAAATATGTCTCCACGCAAACTACATACCATTTTCCAAAACAACCATTTTTCACTTTGGAGCCTAAGTGTAGGCCACTGTTTTTTTACCACGGAACCTGTCACCATAGCAACACAATGAGGTAGTCTACTGGCCACTAATATCGACTTTGCTTGCCTTATTTTGAAACATCGGAAAGTGAATTTTTTTCGTATGAGGTTATAATAAAGTTCACGAAAATATCTTCAAATTAGTGAACTTTAAAATAAATCTGCAGAGAAATATACGCGACTGAAGTTACGAAAGTTCAACAATTTCAAGACGACAAGATTAGCATTTGAGCATGCACGACCCGCATGTGACCCGTATATGGGATTCACTCGAGATGATAGCCGAGAGTATTTCTCGCTTTGTGAGCACTTAGCAAACTCTCAAATGCAACCATAACTCAGTAGTGCACGCTCATCTGTTCATTCGCCATTTGTTTTATAAGACAACCATACACACCTTACATGATCAGCGTGCACTCATGGGCAAATTATGGTAAATGCTTAATTGATCACAAGTCAAAACCACTTAGACTTGGGTGGTATACCTTCATGACAGCTTGACATGTTTGCACATCCCCTCATAACTGCGCTGGATCCAATGCATGGTTTCCCACAAAATTGTGGCCTTGGATTATCACATTTTCTTGTCCCCATTTGTATTCCATTGATTTCCTTTGTACAAAGGCTCCACTGTCCCCCGTCGCCCCAGCCACCGTCGACTGAATACCAGAAAAAAAGGAAAAAAAAGGAAAAACAAAGAAATAACAAGATTAGTTCTGATATTAAAATATGAGAGATAAAGGGACGCTGTTAACCTTCATTCGGCATCTCCCTTCTCTTTCTCAACCAGGAGGGCGCTTATACTCTCACACTTTTCACAACACTCGAAATGAAGCGTGAAGACTAGAAGACCATGGATACTCTCACCCAACCCGGTTCAAAGGGCTCCCGTGGAATTAATGCTCCCTAGGGTGGTTGATTATGGATAAATAGATGACTCTCAATGCGTTCATCCCTTCGAACGTGATCAAGCGCCCAGAAGGCAAAGCGGCGACGGCCCTCCCACCCACCCTAATCGCTTGAAATTCATGGTAGAATCGCACAAGTCAAAGAAAACTCGTATTCTGATTGGCTAACGATGCGAGAGTGTTTAGCGTGGAATTGGATGCCCGAGAAGTAATACTGCAACCTGAATGTCACGAGCAACTTTTGTTCCCATAAGCGGTTTCCTCTGTACATAACAAGTTGTAGTTTACGAATTCGAGAAACAGTTGTTCCGAAGTGTTTGTTCCTATATATGTGCAATGGTTCAATTCCAAAGTTTTATAATTGTTCTATAAAACTTTATAAAACACCGATTCTTTTTAGTGGATCGGAATACGTCCTTACAATACATGCGTCCTTACAATACATGTGTTTCAGCGCGAGAACTATGCCTGTGTTTACACAAATTTAACCTTGTTAGGAGCTTTCAGATGTATCTTTGCATTATTGCAAACAAACAGGGCAAAGTGATGATAATAACGAGCATACGAGGGAAAGTGTGGGCAGAGATCATGCGAAGTAGCAGCGAGGACCCGCGAGTGTCGACAAAAGCTACCGGGTATCAAAGACTTGGAAGTGGATAAGGTCTGGGGTAAACACTAGATTTGGTGGCTCGATTTCCCGTTTCGAAGCAGCTGTTGAAGTTACACAATCAGAAAGCATTGACCCAAAAAACGAGGCCCCGCCCTCAGATCGCTTGCTAACTCAGAAATCATCGTCGACTGTCAGTCAAATTTACAACAGACGAGGACGATTTTCTGAAGAAAGGCATTGAGAAGCACTGGCTTGGACAATGGACTGCTAAATTGAGAGATCCAGATTTCAGTTTTCAGAAAAGCAGGTTGGCTGATTCTTTAAAGAAGAGGGCTGAACTTAAGTTTCATTCAAACGAAAAATCCCCAAAGGTTTGCCCTAAATTTGAAAATTTTCGGAAGTGAGGAATAATTTTCCCAATTCGAATGGATCACAGTCAAACCATTTCAAATAAGGCGCATTTTAAGTCAAGTAAATCTAAGACTATTATTGATGATGACACATGGTTAGAGAAAAAAAAACAGGATCATTTGAATTCTATTTGCCGTATGTTCAGGTTGTGACCTTAATATTGGAAGTGAAAAGTGGAAGCGAAAAAAATTGATAATTCTTCCCCTCTTGGGCACCCGGCTACTCGTTTGCTTCTTACTTTGTCCTTTCTGAGAACTACTACTCCAAGATGATGAGCGGGCGTGCTCCTTTTGCATCGTCAAGGACGTCATCAACAGTATGTTGTCGTCTTCCTCATCATCCAACTCTTCACGAGGGTAAGGTAAGGGACACCAGATGCTGTTGATGAATTGTACTTGAGATGGCGAGACCGACTGCATCTCCACCACCTTCTTCCTCCGCTGCAACAAGACAAAATTAGAAAGTAGTTCCTGAAATTTCTTCGTTCTGAAACATCGACTTGAGTGCTTTGTCAGTCACTTCTATCATATACCAAAGGGACTGCACGCTTGACAGGGTCGTGTATTGCCGCCTCCTATCTTTTCTGGAGATTTCGGAGTTCCTTCTCCTTCTCCATTACCCACTCCTTGTAGTACTCGTGCGCCTTATTTTCGAGTATCCGTTGGTCTTCAATCTTGTTTTGTTTTTTTGTTTGTTTGTTGTTTGTTTGTTTTTTCGTGCAAAGTATTCTTCTCTTGACCTCTCAATGTTTGGGTGGTATGGGCCTTTGACAGAGTTCAGCAGGTGAGCCTCTTTTATCATAATTCCAAGCAAAATCCAACGCTCTTTGGTCTCTTCCAGCGCGCGTAATCGTTCGCGCTCTTCCTCGCTGTCCCTTTCTTCGACGGTGTGCGTTGCAGCAGCGAGTAAAGAAAGCTGCCTCTGCTTGAGACTATGACAAAGTTGTTGTTCTCGTAGGCGGGCGATATTTTCAAGACCCCTCTACTAGCTGTCCAGGCAGGTCGAATTGTCGCATTGGTCTCAGGGTATTCATTCTCCCCCTCAGCATCAATGTGTTGTATGCACATGTTCAGTTCCATTTGCCTTCTTGCTCGCTCTCGCTTTCATCCAGCCTAAGGGCTCTAATTCGTTCCTTATCCTCTTCATCGAACTCGTCTAGCTGCAAGCTGGTGCCCGGCTTCGGAAGTGGTGGCTCGCCTTCTGGCGTTCGTGCGATTTCAGATGCCCAGACAATTCGGTCATTCCATATGACTGCAAGAATTCTTGAGCTCAGACTGCTACACGCTGCGAGGTCAGGCTTTTGAAGAAGAACTTCCTCAAGTGGGCGTTCATGGCTGTGTTGTGGTCAGTGCCAAATCCATGTCTGGTTGACATGTCATGAACATTGGGCATCTTATCACTGCCAGACTTGATGTCTTGTACTTTCAGTCGTGCTGCCCAAGCAGGTCGAATTGACCACCTTGCGTAAGTGTCTTCCAGTCGTCAGGTTCCATCATTTTAGCGTGCGCCTTGTCAAGGACAGTGATTTGAGTGTTTTTGCCTACCAAGCTCTTGTTGAAAGCCTTTTGCTTAGTGATCATGACGATATATCTTGATGAGATCAAGCGAGTTATGGGCGTAAACAGGCGGCGTCTTTCCCCTGTTTGTCTCTCCTATGAAACACATGACCTTTTCTTTGTGTTGTTAAATCCGGCAGTTGAGTAGTCGAACGTAATGTTCACAAAAGTGCGCCATTTCGAGCTGGTTGAGGCTGTTCTGTAATATGTCCTTGAAGTATCCTGGTTCTGGCGTTTTGGTGTGCTCGTATTCTAAGTACGCTACTGGAGATTGTTTACCAATGTCCGTGTATTTGATAGGATGCAAAACAAACTTTCTTTGACTTATTGAGAAGCACCATCCTCCTTCACTTCAATCAGGTCGTAGTTGATACTAAGTTGCTTCGTGAACTCGCATGCTCTATCGCCGAGGATTTCTAGGAGCTTGCTGAGATGCTTGATGACTGTATCTTTGAACTGATCGTTGCTTCCCAGAAGAGACAGGAATTTTTTTATGCAACACCAGTGCTGATATGTGTATTTTGAGGTCTTCACCTTTCTGACGACTTCTCCACTGTAGAGAGCATAACCCAATTTTCCCATGGCTCACTCAACATCATTCAATGCCACCACAATCAGCGATATGAGGATTTTTGTTGTCACTTTTGGGATGTCCGACAGCAAATCGCAGGCTTCAATGCCAAATAAATCAAATTGGAGGCCACAACTGACGAGAGAGGGAATTAGCTTGTCTCGCACCTTCGAAGTAAACAACCTACAAAGAATTTGTAAGCTGACAACACGCTCACTTTCGTGGAGAAAATTTAAGGGTTCCTCAATCACTTCATCTTATAGCAATTGGACACTGTACGAAAAGGACTTGTTCCACTTTGGCCTGTATAAAGTGGTTGTGGTGATGTTTCAAGGTGGTGCATAATGGAACACAGGATTGTTCCTCAATTCCCTTTTTGCAGATGGGCAGGGACTTCGCTGTCACTTCCATGCCAGTTTGTAATAGGGCCTAATGTAGAGGGACGGTTGATATGCGCAGGCCATTGAAGGACTGCATTGCAACCCAAGAAGAGCTTGCTGGCCAATGGTTTTCTTATAATTTCCTGCTCTGATCGTCGTCCTCTTGCTCTTGGCTGCCTCCCTGTTGTGCCTTTTCTTTTCCTCGTTTCTCTAGAGCGGCAGTGAAGGAGGAAAAAAAAACCCGACTCCCTTCATCTTCTTTATTTTTTCGTCACATTCGTCTCTCTTCTGGCATAATTATGTTCAGCCATAGATCGTCACAAGACATTCCCTTATTTCTGCTGTGAGATGGTCGTGAACAAGTTCCTTGTACAGCTGGTGACACCTTGCTAAACAGTGCGCTTCGGATTCCCTGAAATTTATTTAAGCAATACAGAAATACATCAATACAACATGTCACTAAAATTGGCGCAAAAGTCCTATACGTACTGGGAAACTGAATATACTTTTTTTGAATTATAACCGTCACTGCGCCCTAGATTAACTAGTTGTTACTACCTTTTGTTTCTTAAATTGTTTTGACTCTTCAATTCTAGAGATCTGATAACTTTTCTCGCTACTAGCTGAAATACATTTCCTTGTCCAAATGTTGATGGATTTCGAGTGAAACCAAGACCACGCGCTATACATGTAGCTGATATTCTCATCACTTGTCTGCTGGACAATATATCGACATTGTAAGGAGAAGTTACGTTCTTAACACTTTTGAAAGTTATTAGAAGGGTCAAAGCTACGAAGAAGGAATCCCAAATCTGGTACGTACTTTATCATTGAGTTGTCTTGCTGGTGCCATGACTGCCACTGAGTGAACTGAGAACGAAGATTTTATCAGTCGACTTTTATAGCACTAGAGCCCACTTTGTCCGTTGGCAAATTAAAGTGTAAGCACTTTTGTGTAATCAGTATTAACGTTCAGGATTCGATGCGAAGAACTTGAGGATGTTTCGTAATCGCATAAAAATAGCGTGGTTTATGGTTGGAATGCCAATGTCGATAACATAAGCTTGGGAAAAAGGGTAGTAAGGAATCTAACTTGGGAAAAAGGACTTGAGGATATTTCGTAATTGCGTAAAAAATAGCTTGTTTTTTGGTTGGAATGTCATTGTCGATAGCAAATCTTTGGCAGAAAGTGTAGTTGGGCATTTAGATCCAGCAAAGCAGCGGGAAAAACATACACAGTGGCATAAAATGCGTGTCATATGAATATCTTTGCAGCGAAATTCCAGGACGAGCAAAGCCCTTAGGTAAACTAATTGACAGGAAAAACATTTTCTGCACCAAAACTAGTACGTAATTAAATAGCTGGCTTCAGATTATCAGTCTACCCTTCGGTCAAGTTATGGCCTCTATTCGGTTTCACAACCCAAGACAAGATGGTGGATAGACGAGAGCAAAACATGTGGACTGCAAGTCCCATCGTGCTACACGGGTCGGACGGTCACGCGTCACGCGTCACGCGTGAAAAAAAAAACAACGCGTGAAAAAAAAACCCAGGAAATTTAAATGAATGGAATATCACAAAAGAGAGAGCTATTCTCCGCTGTCTCTGTTGTATCCGTCATACTAAAGAAATAATTGGATTTCAGTTCAGAGAGAAGATCTCAAGTATAACGGGGATATTGGAAAGAACTGGGAATGGGCTCACAGTTCATCAGATATGTTTCAACGAATGCATAAAAGATGAAAACTACAACGGAGATAACGGAGCAGTGTTCAATCTAGAAATTATGGAAAGTGGGTCAAATGTCCCACGTGACATTTTAAATTGGGTCATTTCAAAAATGGTCTGGGTCAAATTATTATGATAATAATAAACTTCGAAAAACTGGCAATATCCCTATTATGCTATACATTACCAGTATATTTTTACAACTTTTTAGCATTTTAAGTCAGTTTCAACGTTTTCGAATTTTTTATCCCTATTATAGTGTTTATGCTTTTCACAGTTTTGATTTGTTTATTGCAGTAACTGGAAACAGTCAAATAATTGTAAAGCCGAAAAAGACCAATTATGAATAAAAGGAAACCAAAAAATGCCTGTTTGACACCATTTTTACATTTCATACTTTCTAATCAGCTTTAACTACATGTAACACAAGTCCCAAGCTTTTCCTTAGTTAGCCAGTAACTTAACTTTTGCTGGCGTTTCATGAAACTAAAGTTAACGTAGACACAAGAACACACCCTGAACGAAGCGCGAATCGATCGTCGTAGTAGCGTCCAGTCTCTCTCGAAATTGGAACGCCTGACACAAAAAGTACTCGTACAAACGTAGTCTGAAACACCAGTCATTTCGCGATTGTGCGCGTTCATATAAGGCTAGTAAGCACACTTGTTTGTTGTTAAATTTACTTTTATTATTGCCTGCTGCTTTGGAAGTACTTATATACGAGAAAACGTATTTTGGGGTTTTTTTGTTTGTTTCTTTTTTTTTGCGTCAGTATGACCCCACGATCATTTCATTTTGCGTCAGAATAGAATATTCTGCGTAAATGACGCAAAAACGCGGCCTAAATTGAACACTGACGGAGACAACGGGGAAGTTTGAAAATCCAGTTATTTCTTTAGCATGACGGATACAGCGGTGACAGCGGGGAACAGTACTTGGAAGTGTTGCTTTCATTGGTTTGCTTTTCCTGTTGTCAATATGTGCACTGAATGTTATACGTGCGTGATTGAAAAATCCAGTTATTTCTTCAGCATGAGGAATACACAACAGTATCAGCGGGGAACAGTACTTGCAAGTCTTGTTTTTTGTTGATGTCGTTTTGCTGTTTTTATCGAGTGAGGGGTCTTGCACGTTTATAGACGTGATCCATGAATATCTTCTTAATTCTTTTTGACCTGCACGACAGAATGACTTCAATGAAATGAATGAAATGATTGTGAAGTGAGGGTTGGAAATGAATTGAAGAAGTGATCCTCACACTTTCTGGACAATTTAAGCAATTGTCTCATTTATGCACTTGAAAAATTCAAGTGACTTCAACGGGATTCGAACCCACTACCTCTGCGATGCCGGTGCAGTGCTCCTACCAACTGAGCTATAAAGCCACACAGTTGAGAGCAGGTCAATTGAATGGCTTCAACTCATATAACAGTTACACCCTACACAAATGTCCTTTTGGCACCATGGAGAAGACCCCTCTGTGCTAACCATTGTTTTGGTGACGGAAATTTAATTCTGTTATAGGAACAGGCGTGCCCTTTCATAGCCGTTCCTCTTAAAAGGAACGCTCTCGAGCAAAAACCAACCACTAAAAGTCGTAAAGTTCGACAAATGTAGAAAAATGAAAGTTTAGGCATAGCTGTACATAAAGCAACATAGAAACATAGTTGTGACTAGATCTGTGCAGTGCTTAGAAATGTTTGAGAGTTTTTAAAAAATTGGGAACTAAAATTCTGGTAAACGATCTCTCTCTCTCTCTCTCAACCTTTAGATGTCGAAAAAAAACTCTAGTTCCTTGTATCTTTGAACAAAGCTTTTTAGCATAGGGGAAAATACTGCACATCATACAGTTATGACAATTGTCTTCTTACTTGGATTGCGTTTCTCTTTTATATCGCACCCGCTACTATCCAAGCTGTAGGTGTACCTGCAGATGCGCTTGCGTAACTGGTATCCAACCCCGTAAGTCTGGTTGCATTTGCTCCACTGGCTCCAACCCGAGACATCATCAGAACAATGTCTCACTAATTGGGGAGAAACAAAGAACAAATAAATAAATTGCAAGGGACTTAGATTAAATAGATCGGTGCGTGAGCTATGGGGTCTACAAAACGTTGACGTCACTCGACTCGATTCGTCTCATGGCCAGTCGATTCGACTAATCGGAAGTCGATTTGGACGAGAATAAATTGGGCGAGTCAGCGAGGCTACAAATGTTGTCGATTGTATTCGATCGAATCGAATCGATTCGTCAACTTTCTCGAGCCCCTCTTGCCCGACGCAACTTCCCGCGAGCCCGGTCGATTTCTTGGACGCGATCGTTTGTTGTTGTAGACGATTCGACTTAGCTAACTTAGGCACATTTGGTATAACAAAGATTCAGCGAA
>BLFK01000313.1:67099-69599 GCA_014634185.1 Astreopora myriophthalma | reverse complement strand
TGATAGCCAACAGTTGCCGGAATCAGTATAACTTTCTCTTCATAACAAAAACAGCAACAACAACAACAAAAACAACAACAACAAAAAACAGAACTAGGTGTTATGGGAGACACTAGAAAGGTCTTATACTACCTTCCAATTGCTCAAAAACATAAAAGGGCAAAACAAAGCCCAAATACTTGCTTGTGGATAAACTAACGCAATGCAGTGGGCAAAATACACCCGTCCAGTCTTCAGGCTTTACTGCCACATTTCAACACCACACTAAACACAGTCATGCAACCTTCCAAAGGAAACCGGAAGGCTAAGACGCCACTTTTTAAAGGGCGCAACAAAACAATGTCAAGCACGCAATTCCACAATGCAGTTGGCATTTTATTTTATCAGTAAAACTGAGAAAACCTGCATACTTACACCCTGGTTGGCATCCACTCCAAGTATAAACACAACATCAATCAGAAAAAGAAAAGGAAAAGGAAAGGAAATCATGATTACTTACTGTGTAATATAAGTAATTCTTCCACAAATGCCTTTCATCTGAAAGACGTTTCAACATAATCACATTACTTGAACGATATTCCATGTTTTAACCCTTCAGTTTTCAGACTTTACTGCCACATTTCAAAACCACGCCAAAACACAGACATGCAACCTTTCAAAGGTGAAGGGAAGGATAACAGCCCACTTTGTAAAGGGCGAAAAAGAACAATCAATGTCAAGCATGCAATCCCACAATGCAGTTGCCATTTTACTTCATGATTTAACCTGGGAAAACATGCAAACTTACCGTCTGGTTGACATCCATCCCAAGTATAAGCAGAACGTTATTGAGAAAAAGAAAAGGAAAAGGAAAGGAAATCATAATTAGTTACTGTGTAATATAAGTAATCCTTGGACACATGCCTTTCATCTGACAGACGTTTAAACATAGTCACATTACTTGAACGATAACCAATGCTTTTAACTTTTAGTCTTCAATCTTTACTCCCACACTTCAACACCAAGGAAAACAAACAGACTTGCAGCCTTGAAGTGGGAATGGAAGGCTAAGACCCCACTTTTTGAAGGGCGAAACAAAGCAATCAATTTCAAGCACGCAATCCCACAATACAGCTGCCATTTTATTTCATGAAAAAAACTGGGAAAACATGCATACTTACTCCCTGGATCGCATCCATCCCAAGTATAAGCACAACGTCAATGAGAAAACGAGAAGGAAAAGGAAAGGAAATAATGATTAGTTACTGTGTAATATAAGTAATCCTTGGACACATACCTTTCATTTGACACACGTTTTAACATAATCACATTACTTGAATGATAGCAATGTTTTTAGCTTTCTGTCTTTAACCTTTACTCCCACAGTTCGACACCAAGGAAAAAAAACAGACTTGCAGCCTTGAAGTGGGAACGGAAGGCTAAGTCCTCACTTTTTGAAGGGCGAAACAGAGCAATCAATGTCAAGCACACAATCCCACAGTACAGTTGCCATTCTACATTATGAATCAACCTGGGAAGAGATGGACACTTACCTTCTGGTTGGCATCCATCCCAAGTATAAGCAGAATGTCAATGAGAAAAAGAGAAGGAAAAGGAAAGTAAATCATTATTAGTTACTGTGTAATATAAGTAATTCCTGCACACATGCCATTGATCTGACAGACGTTTTAACATAATCACATTACTTGAACGGAAATCCACGTTTTTTCCTCTTGGTCTTCAGGCTCAACTTTGGACACCACGCAGAAACCCAGACATGCAACCCTTTAAAGGGGAACTGAAGGCGAAGACCCCAATTTTTAAAGGGCGAAACAGAACAGGGAAGGTCAATCACTCATTGCCACATTGGAGATGACATTTTATTTTTATTAATGGAACACGTAAAAGATGCATGCTTACTCCCTGGTTGGCATCCATCGCAAGTATAAGCACAACGTCAATGAGAAAAAGAGAAGGAAAAGGAAAGTAAATCATGATTAGTTACTGTGTAATATAAGTAATTCTTGCACACATGCCTTTTATTAGTCTGGCGGATATGTGAAAAATGCTGCACTTTGTGAAGAAAGCACCAAATTTTGCACAGAGGTTGTTTATGGCAATCTAAAGAGATTTTGGTATGGAGCCATTGACAGAAATTAGGTCTAGGCCATTTAAGGGGTCATTATGCATGAAAGCGAGGCTAGACTAATAAGATACCCATTCTGGCCTATCACATTAATTCAAAATGTTTCAAATTACATTGGTATTACTTGTGTTTGACGTCATGATATCATTAACTAACAATTCAACACAGGAACTTATAAGTTTTTATTTTTTACACACGACAAGGTAATTTTCGTCATGACCTTGACCTTCACAACTGTATTGTCTTTTCATCTGACTTTAGGTTTGCTTCACATGTAACACATGTCAATGATTATAAGACAACAACACTAGTTAGGAGGTGTTTTCATTGGTTTGAGCAGTTAAAACACTTTCAGAAAGTCTCAGTATTTAAAAG
>BLFK01000313.1:37099-62099 GCA_014634185.1 Astreopora myriophthalma | reverse complement strand
TTCCTGCACATATGCCTTTCATCTGACAGACGTTTTAACACAATCACATTACTTGAACGATAACCAATGTTTTTAACTTTTAGCCTTTAAGCTTTACTCCAAGAGTTCAACACCAAGGGAAAAAAACAGCCTTGCAGTCTTGAAGCGGGAACGGAAGGCTAAGACCCCACTTTTTGAAGGGCGAAACAGAGCAATCAATTTCAAGCACGCAATCCCACAATACAGCTGCCATTTTACCTTATTAAAAAAAACTGGGAAAAAATGCACACTTACACCCTGGATCGCGTCCACCAGAAGTATAAGCACAACGTCAATGACAAAAACAAAACGAAAAGGAAAGTAGATCATGATTAGTTACTGTGCAATAAAAGTAATTCCTGCACATATGCTTTTCATCTGACAGACGTTTTAACACAATCACACTACTTGAACGATAACCAATGTTTTTAACTTTTAGTCTTTAAGTTTTACTCCCACAGCTCAACACCAAGGGAAAAAAACAGACTTGCGCCCTTAAAGTGGGAACGGAAGGCTAAGACCCCACTTTTTGAAGGGCGAAACAGAGCAATCAATTTCAAGCACGCAATCCCACAATACAGCTGCCATGTTATTTTATAAAAAAAACTGGGAAAACATGCATACTTACGATCTGGTTCGCATCCATCCCAAGTATAAGCACAACGTCAATGAGAAAAACGAAACGAAAAGGAAAGTAGATCATGATTAGTTACTGTGCAATATAAGCAATTCCTGCACAAATGCCTTTCATCTGACAGACGTTTTAACACAATCACATTACTTCAACGATAACCATGTTTTTAACTTTTAGTCTTTAAGCTTTACTCCCAGAGTTCAACACCAAGGGAAAAAAAACAGACTTGCAGCCTTGAAGTGGGAACGGAAAGCTAAGACCCCACTTTTTGAAGGGCGAAACAGAGCAATCAATTTCAAGCACGCAATCCCACAATACAGCTGCCATTTTATTTTATGAAAAAAACTGAGGAAACATGATACTTACCATCTGGTTCGCGTTCATCAGAAGTATAAGCACAACGTCATTGAGAAAAACAAAACGAAAAGGAAAGTAGATCATGATTAGTTACTGTGCAATATAAGTAATTCCTGAACAGATGCCTTTCATCTGACAGACGTTTTAACACAATCACATTACTTGAACGATAACCAATGTTTTTAACTTTTAGTCTTTAAGCTTTACTCCCAGAGTTCAACACCAAGGGGAAAAGAGGGACTTGCATCCTTGAAGTGGGATCGGAAGGCTAAGACCCCACGTTTTGAAGGGCGAAACAGAGCAATCAATTTCAAGCACGCAATCCCACAATACAGCTGCCATTTTATTTTATGAAAAAAACTGAGGAAACATGATACTTACCATCTGGTTCGCGTCCATCAGAAGTATATGCACAACGTCAATGACAAAAGCGAAACGAAAAGGAAAGTAGATCATGATTATTTACTGTGCATTACAAGTAATTCCTGCACACATGCCATTCATCTGACAAAAGTTTTAACCCAATCACATTACTTGAACGATAACCAATGTTTTTAACTTTTAGTATTTAAGCTTTACTCCCAGAGTTCAACACCAATGGAAAGAAACAGATTTCCAGCCTTGAAGTGGGAACGGAAGGCTAAGACCCCACTTTTTGAAGGGCAAAACAGAGCAATCAATTTCAAGCACGCAATCCCACAGTACAGCTGCCATTTTATTTTATGAAAGAAACTGAGAAAGCATGATACTTACAATCTGGTTCGCATCCATCCCAGGTATAAGCACAACGCCAATGACAAAAACAAAACGAAAAGGAAAGTAGATCATGATTAGTTACTGTGCAATATAAGTAATTCCTGCACACATGCCTTTCCTCTGACAGACGTGTTAAGACAATCACATTACTTGAACGATAACCAATGTTTTTAACTTTTAGTCTTCAAGCTTTACTCCCAGAGTTCAACACCAAGCGAAAAAAACAGACTTGCATCCTTGAAGTGGGAACGGAAAGCTAAGACCCCACTTTTTGAAGGGCGAAACAGAGCAATCAATTTCACGCACGCAATCCCACAATACAGCTGCCATTTTACCTTATAAAAAAAACTGGGAAAACATGCACACTTACACGCTGTATCGCGTCCATGAGAAGTATAAGCACAACGTCAATGAGAAAAAGGAAACGAAAAGGAAAGTAGATCATGATTAGTTACTGTGCAATATAAGTAATTCCTGCACACATGCCTTTCATCTGACAGACGTTTTAACACAATCACATTACTTGAACGATAACCAATGTTTTTAACTTTTAGTCTTTAAGCTTTACTCCCAGAGTTCAACACCAAGGGAAAAAAGCAGACTTGCAGCCTTGAAGTGGGAACGGAAGGCTAAGACCCCACTTTTTGAAACGAAGCAATCATTTTCAAGCACGCAATACCACCATACAGCTGCTATTTTTTTTATGAAAAAGAACTGAGAAAACATGATACTTACTGTAGTGACCACTTTCGGTTGTCGTTTTGTTACTGTCAGTCATGTAAGTTCCCGCGGTTAGGAGGACAAGAGAGAGCGAGTCAAAAAAAAGCATGGCGCCGTTGTAAACTCGGAGATAAAGATTAAACCGCTTTATGAAACCACATTCTAGCCTGCAGTCAATACACTACAATGGCGACGAGTGATAAAAAGCAACACTGAATCAACGAAAGTCCAATCCAGCCGATAGGAAGACAGAATCAAAACAAACCAAGTCAAGCCGACAGCTTCCGCAGCCATGAGCACCCTGCCATCGTTTCCCTCGTTTGACCTTTCTCAAAACCAAGGAACACTTGGCACTCGGTGGAAAAAGTACATCGTGCGGTTCCGCAACCTTATTGTGGCGTTAAATGTGACCAAGAAGAAGCGACAGCGGGCTCTTCTGTTACATTATGCAGGCGAAGAGGTCAACGATATTGTTGAAACGCTGCCCGACGCCGTTGCAGGAGCAGACGAAGACCCGCTCGAGAAAACAATCACGGCGCTCACAAAGTACTTCACGCCGAAGACTAATGTGGCCTATGAAGAATACAAGTTCAGGCGGGCAAAACAAGACCCAGGTGAAGACCTCACGAGCTATTACAACAGGCTGAAACACCTATCACAAACCTGCGAATTCGCCGATGCCGACCGAGAAATCAAAAGTCAGATTATTCAATTGTGTTCGTCGTCCAAGCTGCGGTGGAAAGCTCTCAGTGATCCTGGAATTACCTTACATGCACTCCTCGATTACGGCAAAACCCTGGAGCTTACCGAAACACAAGTCAAAGAATTGGAAAACTCAAAAGCAGAAGTAAACAAACTCGGTAAGCAACGTGAAATGACTCGACGGAAATCTTGGAATGGACCCCAACGTGACAGGAAGGATCACCCGGGACACGGATTTTCCGGATCGCACTCAGAAGCAACAACATGCCGAAACTGCGGTGGCTCTTACCCACATGATGGTGGCATGCGATTTTGTCCGGCCTATCAGAAAGAGTGCCGAGGTTGTGGCAAGCTGGGACATTTCGAATCAGTCTGTCGCAGCAAACCACAGGCAAGATCTCACAAGCAAGAGCCACGGAAAACAGTCAGCACACTCGACGAGTACTTGGACGAATCCAGTGACAGCGATGACGAAAACGCATTCCATTTAAGTATCCACAGTGTTAACGGAAAGAACATTAAGCAGCCGTTGTTCAAGGTCAAGATCAATGGCACCTGGCTGACTCTGATGGCAGATTCAGGATCTAGCATCACCATCCTAGATGAGAAGGACTTCAAATCACTTCAGAATCGACCACGCCTCAGCAACACCACGACTCGAGTATACCCGTACAAGTCCAAAACGCCTCTGAGTATGCTCGGGAAGTTTGACGCAACCTTAATAACTGAAAACGAGATCACATCTCAGGAGACCCTTTACGTTGCTGAAGGAGCAGGCGGATCCCTTCTGAGCTGGCAAGCCTCGCAGAACTTAGGGCTCATATCGATCACAAGTCCACTGGCATCCAAATCCAGACCAGAGATCGATCAACTGGTACAGGAGTATGACGATCTATTCACAGGCCTTGGAAAGCTGAAAGATTACCAAGTACCTCTCTTCACATCGATAACAGCGTCCAGCCATCAGCACAATCTCACCGCCGTGTACCCTTCCATGTCCGGAAGCAACTCGAAGAGCAGCTAGAAAGAGACGAGCAGCACGACGTTATAGAGCGCGTGGATGGACCGACCCCATGGGTTTCACCCGTTGTCGTAGCACCCAAGCCCAAGCAGCCTGGCAAAATCCGAATGTGCGTTGACATGAGACAGGCAAATAGAGCAATCCAACGTGAACGACACATCACACCAACGATCAAAGAAGTCATCGCTGACTTGAACGGAGCCACAGTGTTCAGTAAGCTTGACTTGAATCAAGGCTACAACCAACTAGAACTTGCCCCGGAATCCAGATACATCACAACGTTCAGCACCCACGTTGGACTGAGGCGGTATACGCGCTTAAACTTCGGAATCATCTGTGCAGCCGAAATATTCCAGAATGCCATCCGTGAAACCTTGAGCGGCATCCAAGGAGCGCTCAACCTGAGTGATGATATCTTAGTGCATGGAAAGACACAGGAAGACCATGACCGAGCATTAAGAGAAACCTTTCAGCGCCTCCGAGAGAAGGGCCTCACCCTAAACCGCGAGAAATGCGAGTTTTCACAGCATAGCCTCGAGTTTTTTGGATATGTCTTCTCTAGTAAAGGCATCTCAGCTGACCCGAAGAAGGTCCAGCCGATAACCAATCTCCCACCACCAACTAACGTCGCAGAAGTGCGCAGTCTCCTTGGTATGGCCAACTACTGTTCCAGATTCATTCTTGCTTACGCAACCCTAACACAGCCCCTCCGTGAGCTGACCCAAAACAACATGCCTTGGGAGTGGAGTCAAAGGCAAGACCACGCCCTTCAGCAGCTCAAGACTGCCCTCGTGCAAGCACCTGTAACCGCGTACTTCGACACCAGCAGGAACACCGAAGTTAGTGTCGATGCAAGCCCTGTTGGGCTTGGGGCAATCCTGGCCCAAACTGACCCCATTACTGGAAACAAGCACGTGGTTGCGTATGCAAGCAGATCCCTGACTCCTGTGGAGCAGCGCTACAGCCAGACCGAGCGTGAAGCTCTTGCTGTCGTATGGGGATGTGAATATTTTCACCTATACATCTATGGTAAACCGGTGACTGTCATCACAGATCACAAGCCGTTACTTGCGATATACAACAATCCTCGGTCGAAACCACCGGCACGCATCGAGAGGTGGACACTGCGCTTACAGCCATACCAAGTGACAGTTGTGTACGAGCAAGGAGAAGGAAACCCAGCCGACTATATGTCCCGACACCCCGAGAAGTCAACGCTTTCCAGCAGTCAACAGCAACGCGTGGCAGAAGAGTTTGTGGACTACATCACACACGCTGCCAAGCCCAACGCACTCAAGCTAGAGGACATCGCGCAGGCAACTATGAAAGACCCAACCCTTCTAGCTCTCATTGATGCTGTGCATATCAGCAACTGGTTTGAGCCGTCAAAGCGACTCGACATTAACCAAAACACGTACAAAGCTCTTGAACGGGTCAAGGAAGAATTGACCATCTGCAGTTCCTCGAGTGTAATCTTGAGAGGAAGACGGATCGTTGTCCCTGAAGTCTTACAACAGACAGTGATCGATCTCGCACACGAAGGTCATCAGGGCATGACGAAAACAAAGTCATTGCTTCGGGAGAAGGTGTGGTTCCCAGGTATCAACGACGCAGTAGAGAAGAAAGTGAAGTCCTGTCTTGCATGCCAAGTGACGACCCCAGAAACCAAATGCGAGCCACTTAACATGTCACCGCTGCCAGAGGGACCATGGCAACAGATTAGCGCAGATTTTAAGGAACTGTCTGGTGGAGGATACTTACTCGTCCTCTACGACGACTATTCCAGGTACCCCATTGTAGAGGTCATAACGTCAGTGTCTGCACCAGTCGTCATACCACGTCTCCACAAAGTATTTGCAGAGTTTGGTGTTCCAGCGAAAGTGTGCACTGATAATGGCCCGCCGTTCAACGGAAGAGAGTTCCAGTCATTTGCAAAGAACATGGGATTCGACCATCGAAAGATAACCCCCAAGTGGCCACGTGCCAACGGAGAAGCTGAGCGATTCATGCGCACGGTTAAGAAGACGATCGAAGCTGCTAACTTGGAACAACGTCCCTGGAAAGAAGAGTTACGCGAGATGCTTCGCAACTACAGAGCAACACCACACTCTTCAACAGGCAAGCCACCAGCCACAGTTTTATTCAACAGGCCCATGTGCGTTAAGATTCCTGATGTACCCATCCAGTTCTGAGGAGGACCCAGCATTGATTAGACACCGTGACATGCTGGCTAAGGAGAAGATGAAGAGCTATGCTGACAGGAAAGCATATGTGAAACCCAGTAACCTCACGACTGGAGACAAAGTTCTAGTCAGGCGTGACCCCTCGGGAATTAATTCCAGAGCACCTTATCATCCTGAACCTTACGTCATCACTCAACGCAAGGGTACGATGGTTACTGCCGAGGGTGGGGGAAGAGTATCACCTGAAACTCTTCGTTCTTTAAGAAGCTGGAGCCCGACGTCCAGGTCACAGATGGTGAGCCTGTGCATGACAGCCTAACTCCCCCAGCTCTGCCTACCGATGCTAAGGAAAATATGCTGTCTAAACCTGCTGAGTGTGGACCTCGCCGTAACCTGCAGAGACACAGACAACCTCCAGCATACCTCAAGGACTTTGTCTAAGAATTCTTGAAACCCAAAGGGGGACGTTTTCTTATGCTACTATTTGTTTTACATTTTGCTGTAGTTTTGGTATAGCTTAAAATTATCCGAAGTGGGGAGAAATGTAGTGACCACTTCCGGTTGTCGTTTTGTTACTGTCAGTCATGTAAGTTCCCGCAGTTACGAGGACAAGAGAGAGCGAGTCAAAAAAAAGCATGGCGCCGTTGTAAACTCGGAGATAAAGATTAAACCGCTTTATAAAACCACATTCTAGCCTGCAGTCAATACACTACACTTACCATCTGGTTCGCATCCATCCCAAGTATAAGCACAACGTCAATGACAAAAACAAAACGAAATGGAAAGTAGATCATGATTAGTTACCGTGCAATATAAGTAATTCCTGCACACATGCCTTTCATCTAACAAACGTTTTAACACAATCACATTACTTGAACGATAACCAATGTTTTTAACTTTTAGTCTTTCAGCTTTACTCCCAGAGTTCAACACCAAGGGAAAAAAACAGACTTGCAGCCTTGAAGTGGGAACGGAAGGCTAAGACCCCACTTTTTGAGGGGCGGAACAGAGGAATCAATTTTAAGCACGCAATCCCACAATACAGCTGCCATTTTACCTTATTAAAAAAAACTGGGAAAACATGCACACTTACACGCTGGATTGCATCCACCAGAAGTATAAGCACAACGTCAATGAGAAAAACGAAACGAAAAGGAAAGTAGATCATGATTAGTTACTGTGCAATATAAGTAATTCCTGCACACATGCCTTTCATCTGACAGACGTTTTAACACAATCACACTACTTGAACAATAACCAATGTTTTTAACTTTTATTCTTTAAGCTTTACTCCCAGAGTTCAACACCAAGGGAAAAAAACAGACTTGCAGCCTTGAAGTGGGAACGGAAGGCTAAGACCCCACTTTCTGAAGGGCGAAACAGAGCAATCAATTTCAAACACGTAATCGAACCATACAGCTGCCATTTTATTTTATGAAAGAAACTGAGAAAACATGATACTTACGAACTGGTTCGCATCCATCCCAAGTATAAGCACAACGTCAATGAGAAAAACAAAACGAAAAGGAAAGTAGATCATAATTAGTTACCGTGGAATATAAGTAATTCCTGCACACATGCCTTTCATCTGAGAGACGTTTTAACACAATTACATTACTTAAACGATAACCAATGTTTTTAACTTTTAGTCTTTAAGGTTTACTCCCAGAGTTCAACACCAAGGGAAGAAAAACAGACTTGCAGTCTTGAAGTGGAAACGGAAGGCTAAGACCCCACTTTTTGAAAATCAAAACAGAGCAATCAATTTTAAGCACGCAATCCCACAATACAGCTGCTATTTTATTTTATGAAAAACACTGGGAGAACATGCATACTTACACGCTGGATTGCATCCATCCCAAGTATAAGCACAACGTCAATGACAAAAACAAAACGAAAAGGAAAGTAGATCATGATTAGTTACTGTGCAATAAAAGTAATTCCTGCACACATGCCTTTCATCTGACAGACGTTTTAACACAATTACACTACTTGAACGATAACCAATGTTTTTAACTTTTAGTCTTTAAGCTTTACTCCCAGAGTTCAACACCAAGGGAAAAAAACAGACTTGCAGCCTTAAAGTGGGAACGGAAAGCTGAGACCCCACTTTTTGAAGGGCGAAACAGAGGAATCAATTTCAAGCATGCAATCCCACAATACAGCTGCTATTTTATTTTATGAAAAAAACTGTTAGAACATGCATACTTACACGCTGGATCGCATCCATCCCAAGTATAAGCACAACGTCAATGAGAAAAATAAAACGAAAAGGAAAGTAGATCATGATTAGTTACTGTGCAATATAAGTAATTCCTGCACACATGCCTTTCATCTGACAGACGCTTTAACACAATCACATTACTTGAAGGATAACCAATGTTTTTAACTTTTAGTCTTTAAGCTTTACTCCCAGAGTTCAACACCAAGGGAAAAAAACAGACTTGCATC
Source organism: Astreopora myriophthalma (assembly GCA_014634185.1). NCBI lineage: Eukaryota > Metazoa > Cnidaria > Anthozoa > Scleractinia > Acroporidae > Astreopora > Astreopora myriophthalma. The sequence goes on along the minus strand of BLFK01000313.1, from coordinate 53,257 downwards.
CTTGAAGCGGGATCGGAAGGCTAAGACCCCACTTTTTGAAAGGCGAAACAGAGCAATCAATTTCAAGCACGCAATCCCACAATACAGCTGCCATTTTACCTTATAAAAAAAAACTGGGAAAACATGCACACTTACGCCCTGGATCGAGTCCATCAGAAGTATAAGCACAACGTCAATGACAAAAGCGAAACAAAAAGGAAAGTAGATCATGATTAGTTCCTGTGCAATATAAGTAATTCCTGCACACATACCTTTCATCTGACAGACGTTTTAACACGATCACATTACTTCAACTATAACCAATGTTTTTAACTTTTAGTCTTTCAGCTTAACTCCCAAAGTTCAACACCAAGGGAAAAAAACAGAATTGCATCCTTGAAGTGGGATCGGAAGGCTAAGACCCCACTTTTTGAAGGGCGAAACAGAGCAATCAATTTCAAGGATGCAATCCCACAATACAGCTTCCATTTTACCTTACAAAAAAAAACTGGGAAAACATGCACACTTACGCGCTGGATCGTGTCCATCAGCAGTATAAGCACAACGTCAATGAGAAAAAGGAAACGAAAAGGAAAGTAGATCATGATTAGTTACTGTGCAATATAAGTAATTCCTGCACACATGCCTTTCATCTGACAGACGTTTTAACACAATCACATTACTTGAACGATAATCAATGTTTTTAACTTTTAGTCTTTAAGCTTTACTCCCAAAGTTCAACACCAAGGGAAAAAAACAGACTTGCAGCCTTGAAGTGGGATTGGAAGGCTAAGACAACACTTTTTGAAGGGCGAAACAGAGCAATGAATTTCAAGCATGCAATCCCACAATACAGCTGCCATTTTACCTTATAAAAAAAAAAACTGGGAAAACATGCACACTTACGAGCTGGATCGCGTCCATCAGAAGTATAAGCACAGCGTCAATGCGAAAAACGAAACGAAAAGGAAAGTAGATCATGATTAGTTACTGCGCAATATAAGTAATTCCTGCACACATGCCTTTCATCTGACAAACGTTCTAACACAATCACATTACTTGAATGATAACGAATGTTTTTAACTTTTAGTCGTCAAGCTTTACTCCCAGAGTTCAACACCAAGGGAAAAAAACAGACTTGCAGCCTTGAAGTGGGAACGGAAGGCTAAGACTCCACTTTTTGAAGGGCGAAACGGAGCAATCAATTTCAAGCACGTAATCCCACCATACAGCTGCCATTTTTTTTTATGAAAAAAAAAAACTGAGAAAACATGATACTTACGAACTGGTTCGCATCCATCCCAAGTATAAGCACAACGTCAATGACAAAAACAAAACGAAAAGGAAAGTAGATCATGATTAGTTACCGTGCAATATAAGTAATTTCTGCACACCTGCCTTTCATCTGGCAGACGTTTTAACACAATCACATTACTTGAAGGATAACCAATGTTTTTAACTTTTAGTCTTTAAGGTTTACTCCCAGAGTTCAACAGCAAGGGAAAAAAACAGACTTGCAGCCTTAAAGTGGGAACAAAAAGCTAAGACCCAAGTTTTGAAGGGCGAAACAGAGCAATCAATTTCAAGCACGCAATCCCACAATACAGCTGCCATTTTATTTTATGAAAAAACTGGGAAAACATGATACTTACCATCTGGTTCGCATCCGTCCCAAGTATAAGCACAACGTCAATGACAAAAACAAAACGAAAAGGAAAGTAGATCATGATTAGTTACTGTGCAATATAAGTAATTCCGGCACACTTGCCTGTCATCTGACAGACGTTTTAACACGATCACATTACTTGAACGATAACCAATGTTTTTAACTTTTAGTCTTTAAGCTTTACTCCCAGAGTCCAACACCAAGGGAGAAAAACAGACTTGCAGGCTTGAAGTGGGAACGGAAGGCTAAGACCCCACTTTTTGAAGGGCGAAACGGAGCAATGAATTTCAAGCACGCAATCCCACAATACAGCCGCCATTTTACCTTATAAAAAAAACTGGGAAAACACGCACACTTACACGCTGGATCGCATCCATCCCAAGTATAAGGACAACGTCATTGAGAAAAACAAAACGAAAAGGAAAGTATATCATGATTAGTTACTGTGCAATAGAAGTAATTCCTGCACACGTGCCTTTCATCTGACAGACGTTTTAACACAATCACATTACTTGAACGATAACCAATGTTTTTAACTTTTAGTCTTTAAGCTTTACTCCCAGAGTTCAACACCAAGGGAAAAAAACAGACTTGCAGCCTTGAAGTGGGAACGGAAGGCCAAGACCCCACTTTTTGAAAGGCAAAGCAGAGCAATCAATTTCAAGCACGCAATCCGACAATACAGCTGCCATTTTATTTTATGAAAAAAACTGGGAAAACATGATACTTACAAACTGGTTCACATCCATCCCAAGTATAAGCACAACGTCAATGAGAAAAACAAAACGAAAAGGAAAGTAGATCATGATTAGTTACTGTGCAATATAAGTAATTCCTGCACACATGCCTTTCATCTGACAGACGTTTTAACACAATCACATTACTTGAACGATAACCATGTTTTTAACTTTTAGTCTTTAAGCTTTACTCCCAGAGTTCAACACCAAGGGAAAAAAACAGACTTGCAGCCTTGAAGTGGGAACGGAAGGCTAAGACCCCACTTTTTGAAGGGCGAAACAGAGCAATCAATTTCAAGCACGCAATCCCACAATACAGCTGCCATTTTATTTTATGAAAAAAACTGGGAAAACATGATACTTACAATCTGGTTCGCATCCATCCCAAGTATAAGCACAACGTCAATGACAAAAACAAAACGAAAAGGAAAGTAGATCATGATTAGTTACTGTGCAATATAAGTAATTCCTGGACACATGCCTTTGAACGATAACCAATGTTTTTAACTATTAGTCTTTAAGCTTTACTCCCAGAGTTCAACACCCAGGGAAAAAAGCAGACTTGCAGGCTCGAAGTGGGAACGGAAGGGTAAGACCCCAATTTTTAAAGGGCGAAACAGAACAGGAAAGGTTAATCACTCATTCCCACATTGGAGCTGACATTTTCTTTTTATTAATAGAACACTTAAAGGTGCATACTTACTCCCTGGTTGGCATCCAAGCCAAGTATAAGCACAACGTAAATGAGAAGAAAAAAAAGGAAAATAAGTCCAGATTAGTGACTGTGTAATCTAAGTAATGCTTGTGCACATGTTTTGCAGCTGAAAAACGTTTAGCATAGTTATATTAAGTGAAAGTTAATCCACGACGTTCCCTTGCAGTATTCAAGTTTAATTAACTAGTAGACCTCGAGGAAAGAAACCCAGACTTGCATCTGTTTAATGGCTACAACCTAACTTTTTACATGTCCGATTGTTTTCCAAACATCATCTACTTCTGATTACAAGAAGAGAACCAGAACTAGGTTTTATATCGGGAGAGACGAGAAATGATTTATTCTGGTTGTAAAGTTCTACTTATGTCGACAAGGTTGCTCAAAAGCCTTAAGGTAAAACAGAACAAAGAAAGTTATGGACGCATTCGCACATTGTAGTAGCCGTTTTGTTCATCAACGAAACACTTAAAACGTGCACACTTACAGCCTGGTTTGGATCCATTCCGTGTGAAAGACAAAGTAAATGAGAAAAAACAAAAAAACAACAAAACATTTGAAAGGTCAAAACAGACCAAAGAGGATTATGCATGCATCCACAGAATGCAGTTAGCATTTTGTTTAATCAACGAAACGTGGGAAACATGTACCAGACTTACAACCTAGTTGAGATCCATTTTAAGTAAAAGACAAAGTAAAGGAAAAAATAGAAAAAAAAAAAGAATCACAAATCAGGATGGGACTTTTCCGAGTTCACGTTAGCCTCTTTTTGAAAGCGAGTCTAAGACGTCTAAGTGCGAAAGTTTTGTGATGTCAATCAGTTTTACTTTGCATATGAATAAGAGTTCATTTTCGCAAGATAGACCTCGTACTTAGACTAGCTTTGAAAAAAGGGATATAGGGAACTCGGAAATGGTCCATTAGTAACTGTGTAGTCCACGAAATGCTTGCGAACGTGCCTTTAAGTTGAAGGAGGTTTTAACATAACCGCATTATTTGAATAATAATAAGACTTTCCTTTTGAGGCTATAGGCTTTACTGCTACAGTTTGAGGCCCCGCTAAAACCCAGACTTGCAGCCCTTTAAAGGGGAACGGAAGGCTACAACTCAACTTTTTATGTGGCTGACTGTTGCAGAGATATTACCCAGCCACACTTCATTACCAAAGAAACACTGAAGAACTAGGTATTATATGTGGAGATGACAGAAATCTTTTATTCCAGCAATTGCGTCGACAAGCTACTTCGACAAAGTCTACTTCCGAATTTCTCAAAAACATTTATAAGGGCAAAACGGAACAACAAAAAAACTTATGCATGAACTCATGAAATTCAGATAGCATTTTGTTTCATCAACAAAACACGGAAAAGTGCATACTTACAATCTATTTGAGAACCATTTCAAGTAAGAGACAAGGTAAATAAGAAAGACAAAAAGGAGAAATAAATCACCAATAGTACAGCTGTGTAGTCCAAGTAATGCTTCTAAATATGCATTTCAGTTGAAAGAGGTTTTAATATATCCACATTATTTGAATGATAATCCATGGCTTTCCTTTTCTCTCTTCAAGCCGCTTAAATGCCAGTGTGAATACTTTAGTATTCCACATCTTTATCATAGAGACATTCACTTCCTCTTGTCTTAAAAAATAACTGTCCTTTCGTAATCTTTGTCATTGTAAATATATTAATTAACTATTTTATTTTTGCTCGACCCAACTCGATTAGCCTTGCTAAATTTGGGTGGACAAATTTTTCACTGTAACTAGTATTGTCTGTAATAAACGTTGTTGTTGTTGTTGTTGTTGTTGTTGTTGTAGTGCAGCGGGCTTTTGTTCATCAACAAAACACGGAGAACACGCATACTTACTGCCTGGCTCGGATTCATTCCAAGTGAAAGACAAAGTAAATAAGGAAAAAACACACAAAAAAGAAAGAAATCACGATTAGTAACTGTGTAGTCCAAGAAATGCTTGCACACGGGAGTTTCAGTGCCGCGACAGATATTTTAATATACTTGACTTTTCCTTCCAGTCTTCAAGCTTAACTACGAGAGTTCAAGGAACAAAACCACTTGCAGCCTTTTAAAGGAGAAGGAAGGATATAAGCCATCTTTTTTGTGTAGCTGATTGTTGTCAAAATATCACCTACTCTTGATTACAAAAAAAAAACGACAACAAAAAACAAGGAAAACAAACACTAGGTAATATGGGAGATGCCGGAAATATTCTTTTCTAGTAACTAATTGTGTCGAAAGGTAATTGGCTGAAGTCTACCTTGTAATTGCACAAAAACGTTTAAGTTTAAGGCAAAACAAAATAAAAACTTTTGGACGTATTCACGGAATGCAGTGGGGGTTTTGTTTCATCATGAAACAAAAGACGACCTTGGATACTTACAGGCTAGTTGGGATCCATTTCAGGTAAAAAACAAAGTAAATTAGAAAAAGACAAAAACGAGAAATAAATCACGATTAGTAACTGTGTAGTCGAAGTAGTTCTTATACACACGCGTTTTAACTGAAAGAGGTTTGAACATCAAGGATAAAACCTAAGATTGCAGCCTTTTAAAGCAGAGCGGAAGGCTACAAGCCTGTGAGCCAATTTTTATGTGGCTGGGTGTTCTCGAAACATCACCCACTTTTGATTACAAAAAAACAAGAGTTAAGTATTCATGATATTGGGAGATACCGTAAGTGTTTCATTCTAGTAACTAATTATGTCGACAAGGTAATTCGCCAAAGTCTACTTTCTAATTACTCAAAAGCGTTTAAAAGGGCAAAGCAAAACAAAAACACTTTTGTAAGCATCCAATGAATCCAGTGCGCATTTTATTTCATCAACAAAAGATGGAAACATTGCATACTTACAGACTAGTTGGGATCCATTCCAAGTAAAGGACACAATAAATATGGCAAAAAAAGAGAAATAAATCATGATTAGTAGCTGTGTAGCTTAGTAATGCTTGTAAACATGCGTTTCAGTTAAAAGAAATATAATCGTATCATTTAATGATAATCCATGACTCTTTTTCTCTCTTCGAGCTTAAATGCTGCAGTTCGAGTACAAAACCCAAAATTGCCGCCTTTTCAGTAACGGAAAACAAAAGGATACACTGAGCCAACTTATTATTGTCGAAATGTCTCCTAATTTTGATTACAAAGCAAACAAGAACTAGGCATTATGGAAGACGCCAGAAATGTTTTATTCCTGGAATTACTTATGACGATAGGCTATTTTCGACATGCTATAAGGGTAAAACAGAGCAAACAAAGTACCAAAAGAACGAGCTGAGTAGGAAATGAAAGAACAGGGAGCAGCCAGACCGAAAAGGCCACGAATCCCACAAACGGTTGAGAACATAGTCTAGAAAAGCGTTAGAAAATGCGATAGACCAGAAACGTCATGACATTAACGTAGTTCACAAGATGCTAAAATAGGTTAATATGCGACACGCTGAGAATCTAACCGACGAATCGAACTCTTTAAACAGGTTTCACTTAACCTACTACACACGGCAGGAGGGTTAAGGTCAAAATTAAATTCACTCAAGACAAACACGGAGGATTCGGAGACTCTCGGCCGAGCCTACGTACTAGTAGACAAAATAGAGTAGACAATCCGACAAATTGCTACAGACAAGATAGCGTTTATCTCATCAATCGCACCACAATAAATCTTCAAGGGCATCCACATTGACTAGCGCAAATAGAACGGAGGCGCTGGCAGACGCAGCAGTGGCACACGAAAGTGCAGAATTTGAAATGCTCGTTGCAGAAAAGCGACATGAACGAAGAGAGCAAAACTCTAGCTAACACCCGAGCAAGAGCGCGCACAGATGAAAGGAATAGGGAGCTAACGAAACGATGACGCCGACGGCAACGAGAACGCCACAAAACAATAGGTTTCGTGTGCAAAAACAATGGCTTTGCACGCTCTACGGGTGCTTTTCATATTTTGGTATATTTACTTTCCGTTATCTCTTAAATGACGACGTGAAATTACCAAATTCATGGTTCTGGGGAGGACGTTAGCACAGGGTGATGAATTTTTACTCTCTACGATTCTAACCCGCTCGTACCAGTTTAATTCCTCACCAGTAACTGCACATTTTAAATGCGGAACGACACGAAATATTATGAGCGGGTTACAACCGTAGAGACAAATGAAAATTCATAGCCGTGCGCTACGCCTCCTCAAGAGAACTTTAAATTTGGTCATTTCACGTCGTTATTTACGAGATAACGGCAAAGAAATGAACTAAACTGTGAAACGCATGAGCAGAGCGTGCAAAGCCATTTTTTTTTGCTCACCAAATCTATTGTTTTGTGGTGTTCTCGTTGCCGTCGGCGTAGTAATTCTTTGGCTGTTGAGATATCCACGCAACTTATTCTGGGATGCACATTCACATAATTCCAACAAAATGTAATTAATGTGACTGTCTTCTTTATTAATCTTTATTACGAATTTGTTTTTATAATAGACCTAATGGGCTAAGCAATGTTGTATCCAATTCAGATCTCCCGGGGTTAAGATTCTTTGTTTATAACAAAATATTTTATGCCAAAGGATTTGAATTAGGACAACATTTCGTTAGCCGATTAGGTCCATTATAGTTCTTTTAAAAATAATTGTTTTGCCTTTTTGACATTTTTCTTGGCAAAATGTCGTTTCAGTTTGATTCGCAGTACGTTACCACAGGCGTCCCAAGCTCACGTTTAGAGAAAGCGAAGAATTAATTCTATTTATTCTGTATTCGAAATTTTTATATTTTCATTGAATGACATTTTGAAATGACCATGGAGCAAGGCGATAGTTCACTCTGGGGATGGGGTAAGTAATGTACATTAATTGACTGTGCCACCCTGAGTAGCGTGAAATTTGACCTTGGACCTAAGCCTCTTCCGCGGCTGTGTCCGACCACGATATCACAAGGTCCGTAAAAAGAACGGATCGTGGAATCGGCCGTGAAAAATGCTCATTTTCAGCGTAATGCGCGAGGATTTTCGAACAAGAGACATTTGTGCGGGTGTAGGGATCATAGAGCCTTAACTGTGGTCGAAAAAATTTCCGATCGGATGGATTTTCTGGACGCAAACCGCCTCCGAGTTGAAAACGGTCGAAACCCGTGTGTGCAGCGTTGACTCCGTCTTATGAAGGGAAGAACAGTGATGGCATAAAAAGCCCAAAACAGCGAAAATACCGAAAAAGCACAACGGAAACACAAGAGGTGAGTTTGTTTTAGTCATCTTACTTAAAAAACGTGGATATTTTAAAGTATTTAGCGTTGTAAATCAACGATATTTTATTCCCCATACAACGTCTTATAAAGCGCTCAAATTCTCAACGGTTTTCGTGTAACCTAACACCGCATAAGATGAAAGGTCACGTTCCAACTCGCACAGCCGTGACGCCTATATGAATAAATAGATAATTTTTTTTAAGAATTCCTCCTCAACCTTTATTACATATTCATTCAATTAAAATATAAAAATTTCGAATACAGAATAAATAGATAATTAATTCTTCGCTTTCTCTAAACGTGAGCTTGGGACACCTGTGACGTTACCAACAAAGAAATTGCAATTCTTTGCTAGTTATTCATTTTCCAATTTTTCGAACTTTCCCTCCACTTTTTCCAACTGTTTTACCTTACAAATCAGTGATTTTGGAGGCAGTCATTTCATTTTTGCTTTTCAGGGTTTTTTTTTCCTACCAGGTTTTTAGAGAGACGGCCGATGAGTTTTTTTGTTTTGCAAGTCATCTTTTGGCGTAAACATGATCGTTATGGTTTTGGGGACTTTGAGGGCTAATCTTCCCACAAGCCAAGAATAGCCTTTCACCACTGATAACTCTATCTTGCGCACGCCTATTTTGCAGCGCCTATCCACCAGGGTTCTCAAAAATACCTTCGCTTCCTGTGTTGGAGAGCACAACATTGCCCCCATCCACGAGTTTTCATCAGGATTCAAGGGACTGTGGTGTCCAAACTACGTTCAGATTGAATATGAATACTTATCTTCGTGGTTCAGAATGGATGACAGCAAAATGACAAAGCAGATTTTCTACTCGGCGGTTAAAGCTAGTAAGAGAGGGGGGCGGACAGAAGAAGAGTTATAAAGACCTGCTCTATGGTAGACTATGTTAACCTGGAGAAATGTGAAATGAACAACAGCAAAGACAGGAACCGATGGAGAGCGATGATCAAGAAAGAGGCGGAGACCTTTGAGAAGAATAGATGCCGAGACCTGGAGACAAGAGATGGAAAAGACACGAAAGGCAGCGACAATGGAGGTCTCCATTACCACCAGGAAGAGCATGCTCCATTTGCAATCAGAGTTTTAAAGCCAGAATTGGCTACATAAGCCACTAAGCATTAGAAACGGTGACAAATCAAGCATGAACTATTATCCTCGACAGTGAGAAATAGGCACGACGACATGGACGAACTACTTCTGATTCACCACAGGAAACTTCATGATCGAGATCTTTCATTGTGTATGAAGTTGTTATCCAGCCTGGGTCTTATGCTGAAACTCGAGAAATGTTCCCTCACCCCCACACATGGGTGAATTAATTTTTGTTTTTGTTTTTCTGTTTGTTTCTTTTCTCAAATGAGATGTCCATTGCTCTGCCGAGGCAGTAGATCGATCGGATACAAATAACAACCCAGTTGATGCTAGAGACATTTCTGGGTAAGTTGTCAGGCCTACTAGCCCGTATGAGTCGTGCAGCCCGGCCAGGCCTGGAAAGTTCACCTATACTACAGAGCTTTTCAACGTTGGCATCAGTCTCCACCATCTCTGGAGGACCTGGTATCTCCAACTCTTTAACACTTGCATAGTTTGCGAGTGAGGAGGCGGCGTTTGCAACTTGCAACCTGAGGAGGCGGCCAGGCCAAGTGGTTAGGGTACTGGATTTACACCAGGATGTTCCGGGGTCAAATCCCGCTCTGCTCACCAAATAGATTTGTCTTCTTTGGTCCTGAATTCAACTCCATTGCTCCCTGTAAATAGCCAACTGGTTGCCTCCTCTCAGTTGGGGTTCTTAACGTTGCTCTGTTTATTTCAATTGTTACTTTCTATGCAGGGCCTCACGAGCTTAAAGCTTTAAATATAACTGTGTATAAATAAACGTCATTTACTTCTTTGCTTCACTTTATAGTTGTTGAAGTGGGTCGGTGGCAATTTGCATTGGCAGAACGAAATGGGGACGCTGGAGTAACCTGCAAGTGGGGCAACACATCATCTGCCTGGAACTTAAGTCAACCATTCTAGCACTGGAGCCATTCCTGGGAGACGGTGTGCAGACAGCAGCCAGTTACCATGGCCAACATCCCCCGCCTCACATTCCTCTGGAGATGGACGATACCACTGCAGTCGTTTGTGTGAACATGAGGGAGGGACTCTGTCTCCAACGGTCTCTAACAATATCCATGCTAATCTTGGAACTGTGGTCTTTTCTACTGACCAGGAGTTTGTGGGTGACAGTCCGCTATTAACCCATTGTGTTCAGTTTAGAAGCAGATTCGGCATCGAGGGAGATGAAAGCGCGGAAAGAGTGGGTGCTGCGGAAGGAACTCTTCAGATTGCGGCCCTTATTCGAGACAAGTAAATTCTAAAGCAACGTTTATTCGAAAATTGTGGCAAGTAAAATGTAAAAGTGCAAGAAGCCATCACTAACAGCGGAATTAAGAGGAAAAAATAACGTTCGAGGGAAGCATTTGTTTGGATTTCTTGTTGTTTCTCTAATGGAACATTTTATGTGCTATTCATGTATTTATTTTGTGTGCTGTAACTCGTTGACCGTCCCGCTCTCAACGATTAAAAACGCCTATGTTGTGTTTGAGAACGTTGTTTACATTTATATTGATTACCTGTGTACAGTCATGGCTTAGATCATATCAACAAGTGATCACTGAATTAAGAAAATATTTGTAAAAAAAGAACTTACTCTCGCTATCACACGGCGTAAGGGATACAGCTACAAGGATCAAAAGTAGATTCATCTAGAACCTATAAAAAATAAAGGAAGGGATGAAAATCATGGTTAACTTTAGGTAATGGGTCATTTGCATGATGGCGTCATTTTACTACAATAAGGGACAAAACTTGTTTAGACACTCCCTGGTGTTACCGTAATTTAATTCGTTCGTTTTCGAGGAAGCCTAATGTTATAAGCCCTATGGTTTCTTGTTATGCTTCCTCGCCACTTACGTTCCTTTATGTAACCTTGTACTGTTTTTTTGCTATTTTTTTTCTTTTGTCTTTGTGGTAAATAAATAATCTCAAGCTCAAACTGAAACTCCCTGATTCGAAAAGAAACTTTTTTCTTTCAACACCTGAATTCTCGCATCTCCACTGCTAATATTTCGCCCCTTCCCATCTTCAATGTTACAACCATGTCGCAGTGTCCACAAAGGGTGCTTCAATATTGAAAAGTGGGGAAGGGGAGTCGCTATGTTCGAAAAAGGTGTTCTTTTTCTTCAGCTAAGAAACAACACCTCTTGGATAAAGAGCGATTGTTTCTCTCAAGTGTCTCAACACCGATTGTCCCTGATTGTAGCTACCAAGACCAGAATGCTCTATCAAGGTGCTTTCATATTTTTCTACTCTTCTGGAAACAAGAGACAATTAAGAAAATTTGGCTGACAATAGAAGCCACAAAGTATTCTGGTCTTTGTAGTATATTACGCCATCACGAAAGTGACCTATTAGATTGACAGATATACGTTCATTTCTCGTAACGTCAGAAACAAATTATGACTCAATGTGATAGAAGCCCGCATGGGCGTTTTCAGGTTTTCATATGCTCCATAAACTATCGATGAGAGGAATTGTTTTCCCGAGCAGTGCAATATTATTTTGAACAGAAGTTGGCAAATATTTAGTCGGCAATTGCCATTTCGTGTTCATTACAAGTGAAACCGGACAGGTAACATTGAAATCATTGAATATCCCACAAGTACGAATGATCTGGCATGTGTGGCAATTTCACTGTTACCTCTTCGTTTTGAAAACTATATATCTTCTAAAATTTCACAGAATTGATTTTCCAAGTAAGCATATAACGAGAGAGACAAAACGTAACAAATTATTATAGAGGGTTTTGGCTCACATGATCAGCAGCCAAACTGGTTTACTGAAACAAAAGGAAGAATTTCCATAAAATAGAGTTCATCAGTTTCCCAAAAGATTATTCTGCTCCTCCAACATGGCCGTCGTTTCTTTGTTTTACTCCTCCAATACGGCCGCCGTGACGTCGAGCGAACACACTCTACCATCTTTTTTTCTTTTTAATTCAAATTTATGATATCAATTACGGGTAAGCTGCAACAAAATTCAATATACTGATACCCCTCCCCCACCCCTGACGACCAGAGATCACCGCTATTTTTATGATCAGACGTGAACTCCGACGCCCCTAAAATATACGGAGATAACCGCCACTGATAGGGATTCCTTATAAGAAGGATTGACATTACACTATATCACGTTTTACTAGAGCACAGTTGCGGTACCATGTGAAACACAACTATAGATCGTTTTCACTCACTTGACCAGTGGCCATATTGATTTACTGAAACAAAAGGAAATATTTGCATAAAAATTAAGTTTAATTCCCCGAGGATTGTTTTGGGACACCAAAAAGGCCGCCGTTTCTTTGTTTAGGTACACCAATATGGCCACCATGACGTCTTGTGAAAATGATCCTATTCCTGAAAAACATGCGCTTAATATTGTGACATAATAAGTTTCCGTGGCAACAGGAAAGCCCTGTAAAAGCACCCAATATTTTTGCTCTAGCTGCTCATATTTCAAAAATGAACTCGCTGACACCTATTTTTTATTGTTGTCGAAAAGTGATTAGTGGGTCAAGATTAAAGTTACGGCAAAGTCTTAAAAAAATTCTGTGGGGCGAATTCAGAGCATCCGTAAAATTTCATGTTAATGTTTTTAAGGTGGCGCTGAGTCTTCTCCACATGCAGAATTATTTTGTAAAATTTTCTCTCTTGACCTGCTAATTACTTTCCAGCGACAAAAAAATAGGGTCACTGCGTTCGTTTTTGAGATTTGAACAACTCAATCCAAGATATAAGGTGTTTTCGCAGGGCTTTCCTGTTCAATGCCTTATACCTTTACTAATGTACGATAGTGAAACGTGGACTTTGAACCATCAACAAGTTAGGCAACTCCTTACAATTCAACAGTGTCATTTAAGGAGAATACTAAAGACGAAATGGGACCATTACATCAGCAACGAAGAAGTTCTCGAAGAGCATGTGTGCAAGATATAGAAATAAAATTAGTAAGTAGTCGACTACGCTGGCTAGGCCGTACGTCCAGAGTGGAAAATGATCGTCCAGTGAAATCCTTATAGACCTTATTCATAAATGGCGGTCAATTTATAATTCTTTTGTCCAAGTGCAAATTAGCCTACCAAGTCTCGATACCATACAGTGAATTGAAAGGAATTCTTGCTCTAAAATGAGGCTCGGTAGGCTAACTTGCACATTATCAAAAGAATAATAAAACAGGTGTCATTTATGAATAAGATCTATTGCATGGTGAATTACCTGAAGGAACACGTCCTGTTGGTCGTCCTAAACTGAGATATAAAGGCACGTGTAAAAGTGCGCTAAAATGCGGTGATGCACTTTACCAATGGAAAGCAATGGTAGAGAACCGAACTGAATGGATACAGCTGATTCGTCAAACCTGTGACAAAGCGATTGAGAAGAGAGTCAATGCTTGCGAGCAGAAGAGGGACAAGAGGACAAGGAAAGAGGACATATCAGACGTACACAATGTCATAATCCCTATATTACACTGTGTACTTACCATTTACTATTTCTGTGTTAACTTCTTACACCCGTTTCGGGATAAAGCGTATATATATCCTGTTGCCGAGGTAACTTATTGCGTCACAATAATGATCGCATCTTGTTAAGCAATAATTGGTGTTTCATGTGTTACCATAACATTACTGTTACTTATCTTTAAAGTTTTGAAACTGGTTTGAGCTACCTTAACGTATTATTTCCAATATTTGTTTGTAAATCGTCAATTAGGGAAAATGTTTGACTTGAGGTTTCCCTAAGTTTTCATGATCTAGTGTAAAGAGTAGTGTTAAAAATTAACAACTGCGATGACACGTGATGAAATTTAGAGGAAATTAGTTTGAACCTTTATTTCATTTGTCCCTACTTTAGCTCGATTTGTATCTGCTCTATATATCAATAAACAAAAAAACAAAAAAAAGAAAGAGACAGAAAGAAAAACAAAAGAACAAAAGAAAAGAGACAGACAGACGGACAGACTCGACAGACCGGGACAAAGGGGGCAGCGAATTAATGAATTCAGAAAATGGGCAGGAGCCATATGGGCTCCTGAAATTGGATAACGTTATAAATAGTCGATTGACAGTTTCTGTAAGAGCGCTTCCCTTCGCTTGGGGAGAAAAACAAGCGATATTAAAGTAACACAGCGTCTTGATGAGGTTATTATGTTATTATCAAACGCAAAATTTTTAAATTGAATGTTTGATGATCACATACATCTAGTAATAAGATATGGAAACTTCAATAAGACTGTGAATTAAATGCTAAGAGAATGTGCGAACAAAAAGCTGAAATACTAATATAAAAGAAAAAGTTAATCTTTACGGCTCCGAAAAAAAGGGGCCTATTTTGTCAGGTAAACTCTTTTGGTGAGTAAACTATTTGGGTCATAAGTAAATGAAGAGAGACACGTTTTCACCACTACCTCAAAACAATCAGAGGTGTCAAAACCCTCAGTTTAGACGTAGCCGGATCTCGAGCCGATAAATTCAATGGACTTGCAACTCGGTAACCATAAAATGCAAACTTTGTTGCTCTTAAGCTGAGTAGTTCAGTTCTTCAAAGATGTGAAGTACGAGTTGATCTTCTGGTTGTTGAAGACAATTGATGTATTGCTGCCAGTTGCACGACTCCTTCAAAAACATTTTGTTTCAAATGCAAGACTGAAACCCTGCCTTGAAAGCCCCATTGAATTTTGTATGTCATGTGGGGAGGAGTTATGGGGCACCGGCCACGGACTACCCTGGAAAGAGTTTCTGTAACCCCAGCCTCTGTAACCAACAACCAATTTCATGCACCAATTTTAGGTAAATGCATCAAAAACCAATCCTTGAATAAATGCCCCGGAAAAGAGTCAAAATGTAGCCTCCTTCGCAGACATTCTTTTGGCATGTCCTTCAAGACGAGGAGAAATTGCGTGATGAGCCAAGAGAACGTCTGCGAAGGAGGCTAGTGAAAATGTGGCTCAACACTAAGTTTACAAATACTATGCACAATTTGCAGGTAGTTTGCTGTGACCCTCAGACATATCGGTTAACTTTAAGCGGGGTCACAACTTACTGCAAAATGCAGGATATAGTTATAAAGTTATAAAGTTGTTCCTTGCTTGCTGAAATTAATCACCAGGAAATAATAATAACAATACAGTTTTTCCCCAGAAAAATATACTTAGTGTATGGGCAGTGGTAGCCTCAGGCTGAATATATTTCATGGTTCAGATCAAGTGTGCCTTTTTAATCGGCTCTTCCCCTACCTTTCGTTCTTTAACGGCACTTTCTATTGAACATCTGCCTCCGGCGAAATAAACACATCCACTTTCCTCCCTAGTTTCTAGTTTTTCCCCGCTCCTTTCCTTCCTGTATATAATGTCAATTAATTTAAGTGTTGTAATTTTATATTGCTCGTATTTCCTTTGTAAATTCTAACTGTTATTATACTATTTTCTCATGTTATATGTACATAATTGTGTATCAGCTAGGTTAGAGGAAAGAAATAAAAAAAAATAGTTTAAATACGTTTGCTGCAGAAGTAGAGACCACATTTCAATTGTATTCAGTTTGTACCATCCAACGCGATTGAAGTTCAGTTGTTTTCCACATACTTTAATAACTATCACGTACAATAACCAAGATGTTACTGTTTGAAAGTTTTTCTTTTTTTGCGTTTAACTCAGGCAATGAGACACCATATCACTCAACAGCCAGCTGAAATTTCATAATCATTCCA
>BLFK01000311.1:262978-269347 GCA_014634185.1 Astreopora myriophthalma | reverse complement strand
CTCCAGCAGTTTCCAGTGTTGATGTTAGTAACGCTTACTTCCTCTAAATACCATGACGGGTCATTGCCCGAGTTGTCATGCCAGATACGAAGTGAGTAAATCTCCCCAATGTCTTTGTTCAAAACTATTGCAACGTTTTGTTCGGTTCCCCTAGCGAAATTTGAAGAAGAGTCGTTGTTACATTTGTTGGTTATTTTTAAAATCCCACTGTTGCCTTCTACTCCATAAATTATCAGGGATACGTTGGATGTTGTTCCCGCTCCTGGCCAGACACCTGTCTTTACGGACAATTCATATCTGTGCTCTTCTGGTCCTTCTGCGACACGAATGATTGGTGGCTCTGTATCTTCAATCTGAAAAGCAAAATAAACAATTCAAAACAAAGCTGGGATAATTATTTTAAGAGTTTGAGGAGGACAAAAGAAAAGACGGCAATGTATTGGCGACGTTAAATGCTGGCTGTCGCTAATGATGTTTTTAACTCGATCTTACGTACTCGCTCGATTTAGCCCTTCTGATTGCAGTGTTTATCTGTGCGTTCACTTTGACGTCCTGGGGATCATACACCCGGCTTATTTCAAAATGTACATTATTATACTATTATTTTGTTCGCATTCGAATTAGGCTTTTTCACCCTGTTCTTAAGTTTAAAATTCCTTAAAACAATTGATTTAAAACAATTATTATATTATACAATAAGCTCAATTTTACGTGCGTTTTGATTGGTCGCCATCTATGTTCTATTGGAGGACAGACGCATAAATGGCGTCACTGTTTACTTCTTTATGATATAAAACAAATAGATTCCATGTTGCCGTGTTTCCGTTCAGTACTTGATCACAGAAGACGTCAAATGTGGTAAGAACATCAAAAAGGTGACACACTCGGCTATCGCATCGTGTGCCACTTGTTTGTTCTTACCACATTTGACGTCATCTGTGATCTATTACTAAACAGACGCACAGCAACATGGAATCTATTTGTTAAGTAGATGACCAGCTACTTTAGAAGTATTAGATCCCAATATTTCCAGAGGGCGGCATGCCAACTCCTCAAACTCTTGTTCGCTATCGTGCTCGATATAGCCCCTCTCCCTTGCCCTCAGTGACTGTAAGTATGTAAAGCATGTATATCGTACCATTTGCTTTTCATTCTTGTCAACCCTTCTGGCTACGATGATGGCAACCAAACAAAGAAAAGAACATGTCAGCACTGTAGCAAGGACAAGAATATTTCCACTTTCATTGGTAGAAAAAAGCTCATCGTGCACTTTGTGGAAGTTGATTTCATTTGGCGCTACCAGATAGCCCCCTCCAAAGGACGTTAAGTGATTGCAAGAACACTGCAGTATGGAGTTATTGATGATTCCTTCTACCTGGAAACGTTAAAGAGGGGCTATTAACCTAATTACTGTCGAAGGTAAAAGGAGTTCAATCTACGCTGATTTTGTGCTTCGAGTGAAGTTTAATATCATGAGTGAAGAGGTGAAGGAAATACGCAAATAAGCACTACAAGGTAGACCAGCAGTATTGCATTTATCGATAATGTATATTATGATCTTTGACTTCTTTGATCCTTGACTTCAATTTTCAAACCTTAGGAAACCGTTGAAGACTTCTAGAGAAAGCTTGGGTGTATGACTGATAATCGTTCAATAGCAGTTTGAATTTGAATTTTGAAGAAAAATGTCCTTGTTCGAATTCAATTTTTCCGGCCAATTTGGCAGAAGTGCATTGGAACAGGAAAACATTAAATGTATATTTACCTTGCACCCTGAGGTGTCCCAAAATTCGCTTGAGTTCCAGAAAAGGCAGGTGAGTTCTGTAACTTTAAAGCTGTACTTAATTTCTTGTGGTTGTTGCCTTGGAGGTTCTTTGATCTTGATGCACTTTTCCTGGTTTTCGTCCACGTCCTTTTGATCCTCGTCTGTATCGTTTTGCTTGACACTGAAGTTGATCTCAATAATGTAGTTTCCAGGATAGAAAGCAGTAAAGTTTATTGTCACATTAGTTCTTCCGGTGCAAGTGATGTTTCCGCTGGGGTGCCATTCCGCCTGCACTCGCTTGCACTCTAGAGGGCCATTCTGTGGCGAGACCTCTAAACGATGTGACACCCGTACGTGTCGGATCAGAAAGCGACTAGTTTGAGGCACTATCGAAATCTCAACCTTAGAATGTCCATGCTGAACACTGATATTATGATGTCTCGATGTTTCCAGTCTCACGGAGAAGGCCCTTGTAGAATGGTAAGTGACTGGTTTCTCCAAGGGAAGTAAAATGGTAACGCCCGGCGACAAACCAGACAAGGATATGACTTGGCCTTTGTTGTCTCTGACGTCTAAGTTTGCCACATGAGTTGACACTGAGTCACTGATTTTGCTCCAGGCGAAAGGGATATAGGGGTTAAGGGGTGTACTCCACATCTGAAAATACCGGTAATCAACAATTTCAAGACTGGCTCTAACATCATATCTTTTTGGCGAGGAAAGTAACTAATTTGGTGTATTCAAGTATTACAGGAATACTGTCCTGATATCGCACAAGTATCCCATCCAATTTTGATAGACGCATAATAACTTAAAATGGCCTCTTTATGCTAAATCTCCTTGGCTACTTAAGAACCTGTTTGTCGAGTAAAATGTGATGGTCAATTTGAAACCTAGCGAATGAATAACATAACGATTTTTTTTCCTGCGGTAGTGGCCCGAGTCAGTTTCCTAACAGGGTGAATCTATGACCCTCTGTGAGATCATACAAGTTCCGTGGAGACTGACTGTTCGGTGTACCGGTTTTTGAAGATAACCATCGTACATACAATGGAGCATTAGATAGACTGTCTGAATATCATTATCGTCTCCCGGGTCTTGCTTTTTGTATCAGTTTTGTGTGCAGGAAGTAGAAATTATGTCATTCATTATGGTGAATGTTGTAGGTTTCAAATTTCACGCAAAGATAACAAAAGGAGACGATATAAGAAGGACATGAAAAGTATTAGGTGTTCAGTTGTGTATGATGCAAGCAGGAAATGTCAGAAACACGAGCACTATGTCTGTTAATAAAAGGGAAAAAAGCTACATAATTGCGGCACACAAACAATAAGCAGGAATATACCTCCAAGAACACTATTTCGTTGTCATTCTCTTTTTCTTTCGAAGCCTTTCTTATAACTCCGCCTAGATCTGGGATTCGAAAGAAGCCGTTTTCATTTGTGCCTAGTGTCATGTTTTGAAGTTGATTTCTGTTAACAGACACCACTTCAACGTAGAGATTTCTTGAATTATACGTCTTTTTTCCGGGGGAAGCTTTCAGTGACTCACGAAGTACTTGTATTACTACTTGATATATTTGGAACAGGTGCATCCTTCCGCTATTATTGCCCTGAATAAGAAACACAATGATGACAATGATTAGATGCTACTTCAAAAATTTAAGCGCGTTTTAAAATTGATGATCTACTCCCTTTGAAGGCCGGGTAGCCCGTGTGTCATCTCCAACTGCTGTAAAATCATGGAAACTATTAGAATACGGCAATTTCATGAAAGATGTTTAATAGCTGTGAAAATGCTAATCTCTGGTGACGCTATCTTCAAGGCTCAATCAATCGAGCGAGCCTTTATCAACGCTTGACAAAACTCTCGGCTAATTCTTCGGTGACGAAAAGCTGTATCAAAAATAAAGCTGAGTCAGAAATGGCCTAGGCCTTGGAGAGAATTAACAATGGAATCCAGATCAGTATTACACAGAAAACTAACAAGAAGTCTCAGTGTGAAAGTGATTGCTGGCGAGGGGAATTGGATAGAGCAAAAGTACGCCCGGTGGTAGAGAATTACGTTAGTTGAAGAAAAGTTTAAGCAGTGTGGAGGGCGTCAAAGATTATTCGCAGAATTCAAAGGGCAATATCAATATTTAGGAAGAATGAGCAGTTTTAGTATTTTGATGTTGTGCTGGACTGAAGAATGCAATTTCGTCAAAAATTGGATTATCTCTGATTGTAGTGGTTTTATGAAAAAAAAATTAAGACAATTACAATATCGCCATTACGAGTGTTAAACCTTCCCTTCCCTGCCATCGGTTCGAATTATAACACTTGATGCAAAAAAAAAATTAGCTCATGATCTTCCGAAAATTTGACACGCGTGCTCAGTTCTCAGCCTCTGCGGCAGTGGCGGATCCAAGGGGAGCGTCAGGGAGGGATGGGGGGGTTCCGGATCCCCCTTCCGTAACCGAATTCTTCTATTTTTATTATTTTTTTACTACTTGTTTGACGCTGAAACATCTGGCATCGACAGGATCGTCTATTGTTACTCAACTAGTCGCCTTGTTTTTTTGATGGAAAGCCATTGTATTTTGCCACTTATCTAAATTCCAGGCATATTCCACAATGAAATGCTTTTGGTGGTACTCTCTGATGGTCACTCGCCTCTGCTCCCAAAGCAGTTTTGTCCGACCAGCGTTAAACATCTGATCGTCTCTGTTTTCTGAGTCAAAGTTTGGACCACCCTATCAAGAATTCCTGGATCCGCCCCTGTGCAGCACGGATTTGCAACAAGACACTGGCGCGAAATGAAATAAGTGGATATAACTGCACAAAAGTGGAAACAACTGCGTAAAGTCTAAAAGCAGATGATAAATAACAAGAATGGTCAGTCTGAGACACTAAATGCCCAGTGGAAGTTACTGACGTATCGGCGTTACTGCCTTCCTCAGTGGTAAAGTTCGTTATTTACGGTCGAATTTTTTGGGAGATTAATACATGAAATTTACATGGATGTATTCAGCCAAGTTCCCTCGTGAGTACAACTGAACCCGTGAACCAGTGCCATTCAATAATAATGAGAATATATGAAGTCTGAATATCCAGGGGATAAAAAGTGTGGCAACCTTATAAAAAGCCAATTTTTTCCAAAGCAGTTCCAGATGGTGGGAAAACCGTTAAAAAAATATTGACACTGCAGGCAACTAGGGAAAGGGACAGCTGAAGAGAAGACCAGGCGCAGTATTCAACAAAGCATCTTAGGTCATAACGGCCACTCATCACCACCTGATCACCCCCGTTTTTGCTGTGTGACTGAACATTTCATTCAGTAGTGTTTAATGTACATGTCCTATTGTGACAAGCGGACGTGTAAGTTTTGCTTCCTCTAATCGTAACCTTCTTTTCGCGACAAGTAGCCGCTCCCTCTCGGTGTCCAACCTTATTTTCAGAAATATGAAGCCATTTCTTTTCGACCTCTAAACGCTCCCTTTCTATTTGGAGAGACTCTTTTTCAGCATCTTCTTTCGAGGAGGTTTCCTTTTTCTTTGGCTCCAGTCCTTGCAGTTCCGACTTCTTAGAAGTTCTCTTGTTTTGGAGCATAGCTGGTGCCAAAATCTGCCCTTCCTCCTTCGAATCTTCATCACTGAAATTTGTTTTGTCTTCCTCTACCCAAAGCCAAAAAGAAACAACTATTCGAATGTATTGTCAGCATTGTTGTGAAATCGATCCAAAGAAGGACAATGGTTAACGATCCAAAGAAGGACAATGGTTAACTTCCTCACCTTTGCGTCGCTCCGCGCCACCCCTGTATGCCGTCAACAGCAGCAGCAGCGCGAAGAACAACAACGCCTATAATCTTTTCTTCTCTCGCCGGTGATAGACTTCCTCCACCCGTTCTCTTCGCTTCCTTTTTGGTTTATCGCGGCTTTCTTTTTCGTGTCACTTTTCGTGTCACTTATCATCCATTTTCTCCTTACCTCTTCCTCAGTTCGAGAATTTCCTGAAACTGCACTGACTTCATCAGCACGTCCGCTTTTTCTTTACGTTCGTATCGAGGTTGTTTAGAGAGTAAAATAATATATAAAAAAGGCTAACGCTGAAACCTCTTGCGCTGTACAATTTGGCCGTCTTGTCTTTGCTTGCCGACAGGGTGGAAAAATATTTCACCGAGTTATTACTCAAATTACCACATTTATTAGTGCGTTCTGAGAAACATTTTGAGTGATTTACTCCTATACGAGACAATTGCTTAAATTGTCCAGAAAAAGTGAGGATCACTTCTCCAATTCAACTGATTTACTCTTGTTAATCGATAACGACCCTGACCAGTAAACCTAGGAGACTAAGCATAAAGTATCGTTCATGAATTGCACTTAGAAAATATCTCAGGAAGGACGTAATTTTTCTATTAAGGTCCATCTTTGTTAGGTGGTTGGGGTTAGTAATTTGTGTTTAACTAATGCCTTTGCATTCGACGATAAGAAAATAAAGTTACCTCAGGATCAGGGAGGTTCTTGGGTGTTAGATGAAACAGATACGTCCATAACTGCAGTACAAAAAAAAAAAGAAGAAGAAGAAGAAGACTTTTGCATCATTAATAACCGATCTGAGGTT
>BLFK01000311.1:242978-257978 GCA_014634185.1 Astreopora myriophthalma | reverse complement strand
TTTAAAAAATCAACCATTCCAAAACTCAATTCCTAATTGTTGGTTCCCGCTATCAATTATAAAAAAAGTCAGTTGATTCTATTACTGTTGGTGACTCTACCATCTGGTCTCTTGACACTGTTCGAAACTTGAAAAAAAAAGAAAAGAAAAGTAGTCTGTCCGCGCGTGCACTCACAAAATCTCTAAAGTTTCGAAAGGTGACAACAATTCTTCTTCTTTTTCTTCTTCGTCTTCTTCTTTTTCTTCTTCTTCTTCTTCTTCTTCTTCTTCTTCTTCTTATTATTATTATTAATCTATTGGACTATGATTTAACCAGTGGTAGCGCTATCCAGCCTTCGAACAACTGGGCCCTGGCCTTTAATGTTTCTATATCACTTTTAAAGGTGCAACTCGATTGGAGACATTTTTCTAAGAACTGAATCCGAGGCATACAGGAACGGGCGTCTATGAAACCCAACTCCCGCCGTGTCCAAGCTTGCCCTTTTCTTGCACAAAGTCGATAAACTTAAACAAAAGGCTTGAGGAACACGGCTAACATCTATTAGTTTGAAATTTAATTCCACCACCGTGGACACACGCACGAGAAATGAACAAATACATCATTTATTGAGCATGGAAACTCTCACCACCCCACAATCAAAATTACGGCTGAACTCTCTCTCTACTTATGTCCAGGATTGAAAGCGTTAGCAAGAATTTGCCAGCAAATCTCGGTAGCAAAATTAAGAACACATTTTACTGCGACTACTGAAAAACTCATTCACAAAAATCGAAAATATAGCAAGGATAACAAATTCAGCGAGCACAATGAAAGCACAAAATTTAGCACAACCATTTACAGAACTATGAATACGTGTAGATGTCTTTCTTTAACTGAGCCAACAATGTACTTGCAAGTTTTCCGTGCAACTACGAAAGTGAAATGAGATAGGCAATGCAAACAAAAGCAAAATGTAATGGTCGCGTAAACACCATGACATTCAGCACAATAAACCCTGACATGTATGTACTTCACTCAGCGACGCCCATCGTTATAACAAATTGGCTCAGTGAGTTAAGCTGCAATTTATAAAGGTAATAATCTGTTCATATTGTCCTTCAGCAGCATGATTAAAATATATATAAAACTGTTCGATTCAGGCCTTTAACTGCTGTTTAAAAGTAAAAACTAAAATCCAAGCTTTCGCCGATCAACGGCATCATCAAGGATGAGAAAGTATTCCGCGCGCGCTGTATATGTTCAAAGAAGGTGTAGGGTGAAATATGTAAAAGATGGGACGTATGTATGAAAGCTATAGAAATAAACTGTGAGTAGGATACAGAGCTCTAATGATGGAGTGTATCTAAACAAAGGACCTCTAAAAGCGCTTAGGAATCGTCACTAAAATAGAATATTAAAATAGGTCAGCGAATTCAGCACATTCTCCTCGGTAATTGAGTGTGGGTTTGTACTCTCTAATATAAAATGCTTCATAGAGGCGTAGATCAGCAGGGTCGTTTTCGCTCATAATAATCTTGACACCAATGCCTTTGTAGTCTTTGTTCTGGCAGGCATAGATATGTTTTTTAACAGAGGAGTTTTCGTTATTGGTATGTTCTCTTACGCGGTCGTGGATGAAGCGTGTCGTGCTACCAATATATTGTTGATCGCAGCTGTTACACGTGAGCCGGTACACTGTATTTCTTCGTAAACACAATCCGGTGTTAGAGATAGGGTATTTGTCTCTAGTGCATTTGCGCTCCGTGGAGGTGTGGGATAGGGCTTGTCTGAGCGTGTAGGATTTGTGGGCAAGGCGTACTGGGATGTTTTCGTTTCTGAAAATGTTAGTGATCCTGTGATTGAGTCGTTTAGAGATGTAAGGGATCTTAGGATATGACCATTCTGTGTTGCCAGGTTGGGGGTTTTGTTGCGGATTTTGTGGGCGTTTAGTCTGCTCTATACTTTTCTCTGGATAACCGTTAAGGCGAAGGATGTCATGGAATGTGTTTAGGTGTTGTTTCCTAGATATATTTGAGGAGCATCTGTCCTTAATACGTTTTCGCTCGTTGCGAATGAAGTTGAGTTTGGATTTGGTTGGCATAGCTGATTGACGGTGGACAAATAGTGGTTTCTTGGCTATTTTTTGTAGAATTCAAAAGAGCTGTTGCCATCCTTGGATATGGTGACTTTGAAATCGAGTAATGACAATGACAGCCCTTCGGTGTTGTTTCTGGTTTTTCAATTTCAAATTTCAAATTAGGGTGCACATTGTTTATTATGTCGTGGAAGTGGTCAGCTGTTTCTTCATTAGTCGTTTGGAGATAAATGTCTTCAACATATCTCTTGTAAGGGTTTATCATTAGGTGCGAGGAGAGGGCGATGGTTTCAAGTTTGTCCATGAATAGGATGGCCAGTATGCCTGAAATGCTAGAACCCATGGGTAGGCCTTCTCTTTGGCGAAAAACTTGATCTCTGAAGGAAAAGTACATGTTGTTTAGCGTGACTTGGAGCAGGTCTGAGACGTCTTGTCTGGAGGGGTGGAGTACTGGGTTTGGATTCTAACTGTAGCGTTGTTGATGCCTTCCTGTATAGGAATTGTGGTGTATAGGGATACCACATCGAGGCTGCGTGGATAAGGTAACGCTTTGTTTGTTGTAAGATCACCAGCCTGAATAAATCTAATGAGTTCGAGACTGTTTTCTAGATGGGCTCGGACATTTTTTAGCATCGGTTTAAGGGCGTTAGCGAGAAGCCATGAAATGCGTTGGGTGGGTCCACTGATACGATAGGTCGTATTTTGATGTCGGGGCTTGCTTTGTGTGTCTTGATGAGATGGTAGAATCTGGGCAGATCCGTGTTTGACGCGAGGAAGCTCAACACCTAAACACATTCGATGACATCCTTCGCCTTAACGGTTATCCAGAGAACAGTATAGAGCAGACTAAACGCCCACAAAATCCGCAACAAAACCCCCAACCTGGCAACACAGAATGGTCATATCCTAAGATCCCTTACATCTCTAAACGACTCAATCACAGGATCACTAACACTTTTAGAAAAGAAAACATCCCAGTACGCCTTGCCCACAAATCCTACACGCTCAGACAAGCCCTATCCCACACCTCCACGGAGCGCAAATGCACTAGAGACAAATACTCTATCTCTAACACCGGATTGTGTTTACGAAGAAATACAGTGTACCGGCTCACGTGTAACAGCTGCGATCAACAATATATTGGTAGCACGACACGCTTCATCCACGACCGCGTAAGAGAACATATCAATAACGAAAACTCCTCTGTTAAAAAACATATCTATGCCTGCCAGAACAAAGACTACAAAGGCATTGGTGTCAAGATTATTATGAGCGAAAACGACCCTGCTAATCTACGCCTTTATGAAGCATTTTATATTAGAAAGTACAAACCCACACTCAATTACCGAGGAGAATGTGCTGAATTCGGAGACCTTCTATTTTAATATTCGATTTTAGTGACGATTCCTAAGCGCTTTTAGAGGTCCTTTGTTTAGATACACTCCATCATTAGAGCTCTGTATCCTACTCACAGTTTATTTCTATAGCTTTCATACATACGTCCCATCTTTTACATATTTCACCCTACACCTTCTTTGAACATATACAGCGCGCGCGGAATACTTTCTCATCCCTGATGATGCCGTTGATCGGCGAAAGCTTGGATTTTAGTTTTTACTTTTAAACAGCAGTTTAAGGCCTCAATCGAACAATTATGTATATATTTTAAAGGTAACTTTATTGCTTGCGGAGAAAGCTCTTTGCCCGGCTTTCTGGCTTGCCTTTCTTTTTCCAATTCCTCAGTTTGCTAATGAACTTAAGAGTAACTTGTCCTTTCATTCGTTTACTCTGGGCCTTTGTTTTTTTGTAAACACAAGCATACCATAAAGTTGAAAACGGACTGTCCATTTATTCGGGCCTTTTCAGTGCAGAGATTTAAAGGCAATCATGCTGTCATAAAAACCCTGCTGCGTTTAGATTAACAAAGTCAAACATTTTCTAAGAAACTGACATAGCCCTTCCATTGTATCATTCTTGGAGGAGTTTAAGGGCTGGTTTACACGTAGGACGCAAGCATAATCACAAGCAACATACGCAGACGTATAAAATTGTTGTTAATTGTTACCTTTTGTTCTAACAAAAGATGCTAATTATCAAACAGCTACTGCGCTTGCGCATGTTGCTTAGCTTGTGCTTGTGTTTGCATCGCTCAAGTAAATCAGCCCTAACAAAGTCGTACACATTTAGCATTTATTGCCGCACTTACAATTATAATCAGACTATTACTATGTACCTTGGCATTCCTTTTCTCCATGTTGTATTCACATATAAAACAGACTTCCCACGGTCACAACATAATATTGACGGCCTTTCTTCTCTAAGGAAGTTTGAAAGTGTTTAACTTTTAGTTGAACACGCGCACGTAGGCCATGCACGCCATACCTGACCTTCTCGCGTCAGAGAAATGAGTAAGAACTACTTGAAAGTCCAACCTCCCAGCTTGATACGAAGTCTTTTATGCCGCGCAAAAGCACGCAAACCCCAAATCGCCGGTACAAATTGGTGACAAAATCGCAATTATCTTTATCTCACATCTGAAAAACTTGCCGAAACGACAAAATGTGATTTCTGCTAACCCTTTCAATCCTGGTCATATGTGGAGGGAAATCTCTCAATCAGAAATAAAATTCTTGGACACAACTGTCTACGACGGCAAAAGATTCGAAAAGGAGTCAGTCCTTGATTTGCTCACCCACTACGAGCCTACTGAGACATTTCAATACACTTACTACAACAGTTGTCACGTAGCAGACGTCAAAACGGGTTTCGTAAAAGGAGAAGCTCTAAGGCTTCTAAGGACAAACTCTCCTCGAGTTGCGTTTGCCGAGAACATTACAGAATTCAAAGCACGCCTTATCAGGAGGGGTTACCCACCAAAGATGGTGCGGGGCATTGTCGTCTCAGATGTTAATTTCGCAAACAGAAAGGCAGCCCTATTACAGAAAGAGAAAGCGCAGAAGAAAACTTCCACTTTTTGTAACGCCAACTCAACCAGCTTTGAAAGGCATAAAGAACATATTACTGGACAAATGGCATTTGATTAAAAACCGGCCTGGACTCAGGGAGATATTCAAGGAACCGCCCTTGATCTCTTACAGAAAATGAATATTGCTAAAATTCTATCGCTGAAATTCGTATTTTACTCAAAGTGGTCCATCTCCCAGATCTCTCTGAAAGCACTCCATCAATTTTCCCATTCCATGATCAAAGGGAGGGGTGAATGTTGTGGAATAGGGTACTATTTGGCAGGCCAAAGTCACACCTACTGAATTTCTGTAGCCGGACGTATTTAAATTGCACATACCCTCTAGACAGGCTGCTATAACACTAGCCTTTGCGCAGTCAATGATTACTTTTTAATTATAGTTGGACGAGGTAAATATCGATGTCCCGCGAACAAAGCTTTGAGAACTGTCAGAGTCGAACAAAGAGTTTCCCGTAAACTGATCAGTAGAACGACTCGGGCTATTACATATATTCACCACTTGACGCAGTGAAATTTCTTGCCAAAAAAAAAAAAAAATGCTTGCTAGCACCCGGTCTGCTAAAGTTTCCGACGAGGAAATTGAGGAATCGTTGCTATCTCTGTTCAGTGTTGAACTCTAAATTATACTAAAACAATTACCGTAAACTCCCGCTTATAAGCTCTGGACTTATACAGCTTCCTAATGGGATTTGGATGGACTTATAAACGGGGAGGAGGCGGCTTATATCCGGGGAGTACTTATAAACGGAATTAAAAAAATACCGTTTCGAGAAACGGTAGAGCAGTTGATCGAAACACTTTTTTCACATACTGGTTTCTAGTTATGCTTCAAAAGTCACAATAAATCGGATTCATTCATCCATTTACTAGAGAGGGGCTTGTATCGCGGTATTTTTTTGCTTGTTTGTTTGTTTAGGGGTAGATGGGCCTATAACGGGACGGCTTATAAGCGGCAGTTTACGGTAGGCTGTATGTAGTAAGTAAATATCTGCAAATATTTACCTCGCCTTCGGCGAATAATTGTTAAATATTACGCAAACGCTACTCGTCCAGTATTTAGTACTAATAGAAGGATGGTAACACCAAATAATCTACTATGTCAGGGTCTGGGTTTTTTCATTTTAAATTTTACCTCTTACCATTAGTTGGTGGGACAACAATGCAACAGTTTTCACCCCAAGAGAAGGTCCTGTTAGGAAATGTCTTGTAATTTCCCGATCTACTGTCACCTGTGGAAGAGACAACAAACACCTTATACATAGGAATCGGTCCCCACACTTAGTTGCGAGTACATCAAATTGTTATTCATTTGGGAAATTGTATTACACTCTGTTGCTCTTGACTCCGCTCCGGTTTACCACTCTTCTAGATCAAAATTCAACATTTGATTTGATTTGATTTGCAGAGCTCCTTACGGTTAGAATAGTGCCCTAGGTTACTACTCTTCCCCCTTTAAGTAACAATAACGATAACGATAACAACAATAATAATTAGTAGAATTAAAGTGCCTATGAAGTAAAAAATTTTGTTTGCTTATTTGAAAGGCCTTTACAAGTAAGTAAGAATGACACATTCTCTTGTGAAAGGTCTTCTTTCATTCCGAGATATTCAAGTTTTTCCTTAAAAATTGATGACGTCACAAATGGTTTAAGTAAGAATACAAATCACAAAATCAAGAATATCTCTGGAAATATTTCACTGATGTCATTCAAACTTGGCATCAGTAATGTACGTCAGGTGACATACAGAATGACACCCAGTGTGCTGTTACCATGGCAACAGTTCGATTTCCCATTCTATTTCATTCATTCATTTCATTCTCTTATTTACTTGCCTCTTTGTTACTGGACGGTTTGGTAACAGACGGACTGTTTGTTATTGGACAATTTAAAAAGCCAGTTGCACTCAAAGTTGTATTTTAAATCAAGCAATCACAACCTTGCTTTCAGTTACAACAGAAATAGTGCAAACACTCTAAAACTGGCCGACTATTTGCACTGTGGAGAATAGAATTAGAATACTAGAAGTAACCACAGGTTAGAAAGTGCGGGCCTGAATGCACTTAAATTAAAGAGCTTTTGTTTAAGATGTTGTGAATGGGCAGAAAAGATAGCAATGAGTGCCTTGTCTGCAAAGGAAATATTTGAAAGACCACTTTATAGAAAGCGTGACAGAAAATTGGCGTTACTTTCGATTCTCACCAACTGATCT
Organism: Astreopora myriophthalma; assembly: GCA_014634185.1. NCBI lineage: Eukaryota > Metazoa > Cnidaria > Anthozoa > Scleractinia > Acroporidae > Astreopora > Astreopora myriophthalma. The sequence continues at coordinate 250,706 of BLFK01000311.1, read as the reverse complement.
GATAATAGGCCATTTCCGAGTTGACTTCAGCCTCTTTTTCAAAGCGAGTCTAAGTGCGAACTCTTTCTTATTAAAATGAGTTTTTATTCATATGCAAAGTAAAACTGATTACCATCACAAAACTTTCGCACTTAGACTCGCTTTGAAAAAGAGGCCGACGTCAACTCGGAAATTATTAGTCAATCATAGGCCATTTTTCAGCTCTTTTCGTCATATCGCCCCCTCCGGAGAGTTTTGTCAAGTTAGCTAATTAAATATTCAAGGAAAACAATGGCGGCCGGTCGCAAAGGAATGTTTATTTGCTCAAAATTGAGGCAAAATCTTTCAGAGATGGAACTCAGGACATTTGTGAGGATACAGAGAGTAATTTGGGACCATTTGCTGGCTTTTAAGGGTGAAATTATCCAGAAGCAAGCTTTATTTTCGTTTCCGTGCGTTGAATAATTATCGCGTTGTTATGCTGTCTGTTCTGTTTTTTCTTTCGTTCTCTTTCCTAGCCCGCCGAGGTCATTTTTTCGTCTAAATCACGTAAGGAAAGCTCGGAAAACATGTTTAGCTCTCAGGCAATAATTCTGGGATTTTTTTTACCAAAACGTCGGCTTGTGTTGTTCGTGTTTTCGGTAGCTATGGGCGACCGTGGCTACTTCGTTGAGTCAAGCAATGACGCGAGGCGAAAAAAAATTCTTATTAATTCTGGTTTCCTTCCATTTCGCTGAAATCTTAACATGATAAAGCTGGATTGTGAAGGAATAGATTGTACTTTTACCGATGTGTGATAGCTATTAACTCTGAAGTGTTATATCGCTTCGAAGTTAGGGTTTGTGAGGAGATGTTTGCAAAGCGTGGGTTGGGCCCTTCGGCGTAATTAGAGATATTTGTTGACCCTAAAGGCAAAAATATCCGTAAAAGGTCATTTCACTGACGATTCAAACGAAGATAAATTTATATATGTTCTGAGCTCAAGTTCTAGTGAAAAAAATAAAACATTTTTATTCGACGAGGGCTGAGTTTTAAATTGTTTCCCGCGAAAGCTTGAGATGGGTTGACAGAAGCTTAGATCCCATGCGACAAACTGTCGTGATAACGTCTGCAAAAATGTACTTTGATCTTCCATGTGACAGAAGCTCTTGTGATTGACACATTTTTCGCATTCTGATCGTTCTTTGTTGCAGAACAAATGTTCAATTTCCGGTTTCAGCGCAATCTCGTTCCCAGAGCCCACGTGTCTTTTGGTCAGCGCCAAGACACGGAGCTCTGGACTAATCAATTACCGGAACTCCAAGATTTTAGGAGTTCCGGTATTACTGAAAAGTGAAATTGAGTGATCGTTAAAACACAAGGGCTTACAAAACCAGGGACAAATCTTCTTGTTTACAAGTTAGGTTGGAGATTTTTGCTCCATATTCGTAAATAACAAGCTATTTGCATTCAGTAGTTTACGCATGAGCACTTTGATAAATCGAGAAGCCAATAAACATAGCTCTTCAAGTTGATTATTCCAGAGCTCCGTGTCTTGGCGCTGACAAAAAGACACGTGGGCTCTGGGAACGAGATTGGTTTCAGCGTCCCTAATATAAACGTGGCGCGAACGCGTAATACGCAATCCGCTGGTCACTGTTAACATTAGGGTTGCGGGCCTCTCTTGGGCCCGCAATAATTGTAATATTTATGATTAATTCAGTGATGATAGGACCTCGCGTCTTCTAAATCGTTCTGTAATCATACTTGTAAAATTCATTAATAATTCATAAATTATGACCAATCAATAAGCAGTATTTGAGTCACATGTGCACCTCTGTAAACCCCAATACAAATCAACTGTCTGAAAGCACGGGGAGGGATTAAATAGGTAGCAGGGAAAGGCTGGGGTTGATGAATTATTAATCAGTTGTATTAACTTTAGATACAGACTCCTACTCAGCTAATTAGTATTGTAACATATTGGCACGTGAGAATTAGCACCTATTGTACATTATATCTCGTGTACGCATATTTAAGTAGGTAGCACATTATGTAAATACTGAGCACACACATCCACGCGGTGTGTAGGAATAAGCAGAATAAACTTCTTCGAAAACTTACTACAAGTATTTATTAACTTTTGATACAGATCTCTACTGATTAAAATGCAAAACACAATGGACACGTATTTTCATCATGAATTTGATTTGATTTACCCGTCAACTTTACTCTGAAATATGCAACACTGTCTTCACAGTATTTCTTGTACAATCTCCTAAATATCAAGCAACTATTCACTTCTTAACTACAAGATTAATTGTACAGTTATTGAACACTGAATTTGTACAGATGTTGTTTACATTACTCATTGTAGTTTCCGCATTGGAATAGAAGCCAAAATATCGTCTGACAGCGTCTTAAGAGGGTAGCGTTCCCTACTTTGCTTCGCTACTTCACAAATGAATTTGCAAAGCCAGAAGTTTAAACTCTTTGCGGACATGTGCTCAAGTGGGACTGATAGGTCCTCGACATCGATGGACTCATATGCTTTGCCTCGATCTGCTTCCAGCTGCGGTTTTCTTGTTCACTCTTGAGTTCTTCCAGGCAGTAAAGGCGTTCACCGCCCATTTTGTATAGTATTTCGTATGTTTGGTATGGCTTCAGGTAATAAGGCAATTTCTTCCTTCTCGGTTTTCGGAAAACGAAAACGTCCTGTCGCCATAATCACGCTCGTCAGTGACTAAAAATTATTCGTAGTTCTCTTGTTGTCCTATGAACTCTCTCCTTTGGGACTTACAATGTTTTGGCATGCATGTCTAATTACTGAATCGCAAAACAATCCTTTCATTTAATATATTGTTTCATTTCACAAGTATTAGATAAAATATTCGCGTCCGATCTGTATGGGCGTTTTGAGATCCCGCTCATATTTTATTTAATACTGGTGATAAACAAATCAGACGACCGCGGTCGTCCGATTTCGATTACAGACTGAATTGGACGCCATTTAGTCCTATTACCATTACTTGTTATGATTATGATGATGATTATTGCTACTAAGTATCAGTATTAGTATTAAAAGCGTCAGCATATTAGTTATATTCGTAGATAATGTACTATGCAGTCTAAGGAAGCCTATTAATATAAGCTCCAAGGTTTGCTGGGCATCCTTGTCACATGAACTTACATTCAGTTGACATCTTATGTTCTTGCTGTGTTGTGTATTTGCTATGTGAGGGGCTAAATTAATTAAATTAAATTTGAAAAACAGATTTCCGTATCAGAACTCACTTGGAATATGCACTGTATGCATAGCTAAGGTTCGGAATGCACCAAACTCTTGACGTGTTTATATTTTGAAAGGTAGACAAATTACGTATCCACAGGGTTAAGTTCCCTACCAAAACAAATTGCAAGGGATTGCTAGGGATTGCTAGGGATCGAAGGGATTTGCACATTTATGATCAGAGTATCTTGCCCTACCTGCCAAATAAAAATAGCCGTAAGACTTAGCGTCGTCCTTATTTCCACAGTTTAAATATTTAGTAGTTCCATGACTCAGGGATAAAATCTCGGCGGAAAGGACGCCCCCAGGTGCGATTATCTGAATAATTCCGCCTGCTCCTTTGCCTACTAAGTATATTACGTGTCTGTGTGGTTGTGAATCTCCTCCATCAACAGTCAGCTTTCCATTACTCAGGACTTCCACCTTGTAGAAAGAAAAGAAACAGAAGAAATGTAATGTTCAACTTGAGGTGAAAGTCCACTCAAGGCTATTGAAAAAGGCTGGAAAAACAGAAAGCACATTTTAAGCCAATAAAAAGCGTTGATTTAGGATTTTGGTTCACTGCGAAGCTTCAAATTGTTTCAGAAAAATATGTTATCTTATCTAGTGAGTGTTTACATGCTCGTTTGATGAGTAAACTTGGATCACACACATTTTAAACTTACCGATTGAGCTTTAAGTCTAATGAGTCCACCGGATCCACCAGAACAAGGTTTTGAGCTGCTAGTCTGAGCTGATGCCCTAATGGACGCATCTGAGAAGTTATCAAAAAGAAAGGGGGCCCACATAAATACACACAAATAAAGATTCTTGTTATTGGGCCATTTTCATTTGAGTAGGAACAAAACGAAAGCTGCAGTCAGTAATAAATATCAACACTTGTGTAAACTGCACTTCGGTTAAGAACTGGACTTTTCGTATAGTACAGGCGTTGGTTAAATTTGATTTGAATTATATGAAAAGAAAGACTGGTGTCGCAATCGCTGATACCATCATGTATCAGCAATTGCGGATCACGTCATCTCAATAATCGACTATCATTTTGAAAGACTAGCAACCAGTGGATAGGACAATCTAACTTTAAAATGAAAACGTTAGCAGCGAGTTGTTTCTTTTAGAGCTTAGCTTTTATTTTGTAACAGCTTTGTCCTCAGTTTTACCGTAATTTCAGTAAATCTATAACTTACGAGATACCGTCTTTCTTTTCATGTAATTAAAATGAAGTTTAGCCAACAGTCACTTCTTGAGATCTTGTATAAACGTACGAAACGTCAAGTTCTTAAAAAAAGAAAAGCCTTTTACACGAATGTTTATAACCACAGATTGCCCTTTGTTTTTACCATACTAATATCAGTTGGGAATGTGCATCCGCTTTACAAAACAACATGGCCTTGTAATTACTTGTAAACAAGTCAATACCTATGCTGATGCAACCGTTGTCGGCTACTAGTTCTATGGCTCCTCCACCGGAAACACTCCCGGAACGTATGCCAACACATGAACCTGGGGTTTAAGAAAGATCATTCCAGATGGAGAAATTCAGTACTGACTTATTTGTCGAAATTAAAACGCAGCACGATTGACAGATGTTAGCAAAACCAACATGTTGATTTCATGTTAAAACTAAATAAACCATGCGGAACAGAAACAGATATCGAAATAGTTATGTTAGATATGTTAATGACATGCGTTTTTTCGGAAATGTGAATTTTAAGCAATAGAGGACTTTTTCCGTGTTTACATAGCCTCATGTAAACACGAGAAGGGGTTGGGAGAAATCGAGACTGTTATGCAAAGCCGAGACGCAGTCGAGGGTTTGCATAACTGTCGAGAATTCTCCCAACCCCTCGAGTGTTTACATGGGGCTATGTAAACACGGAAAAATGTCCTCTATTGCTTTTATAAAATATTTCTCAAAAACAATTCAACAAATGAAGGAAAATACTATTTGTTTTATTTCTTGATTGAAACAGGTTTTCTCGAAACACGCTCATATTTCCTACCAGCCAATCAAAACGCGCGTTTGACAACACAACCAATCAAAATTCGTGTGATGTCACAACCGTGTTTACATACTCTCATCTAAACACACTTATTGACCAATGAGAGCGCGCGTACTATTCTAATTATTTTATAAACTAATATATGTTAGCAGCAAGTGAGAAAACGACATGCAAGTCATGGCAGTGAATGATCTTTGCACCTCATCTGATGACTGCAGTCAGCTCGCTTCACCGTGTATGTGATGCTTGCGTAGTGTTTAGTGTTTCTTATTATGAACTGCAGGAAAAACAACAAGCAATGTAACGTCACCTCCACTTCCCCCTTGTAATGAGGTCAAGTTTTCTTTGTCGTATACCGGACCTGCCGTAAGGAAAAGAGCCGCCGGTGAAGGGAAGGCTTTTCCTCCGTGACTTGAACCAGGGATACATTGTGTACGAAGAGGAAAATCTTTTGTCGTTAATTCCGGAATTCCAGGACCAAGACCTGTAAAGAAGGTTATGCTTTAGACTGTAGGCTCCTATTTATTACGTAGTGTTTTAGAGGGTAAACAAATGACGCATAGTCAACAGGATGTGCACCATCATCCTTTACTTCTCTTCCCACTTCCTACATTCCCGGATGCCCTGGTCCCAGCACACCAAATATTATTTCTGGGCATGTCTAGGGCTAAGAAGTAATGCTCGTAACAAGACTGTTTTGCCCATCAGCCTGGTACAGGACTGCTAGCTTTGTTGATCTAGGCTTCCGTGTGCATGAAGAGTTTTCTACTCGATTTCTTTGTTGAAAATAATATATGAATACTTCTGCTTTCCTGATCCTCGAAAAGACAATTACTAAGGAGAGGAGGCAGTTCAATCCTTCAACTGTATATTATAAGAATCAGGATCGGTGCACGTGGCCCTCGTGTGCTACCGCGGTGGGATAGAAAATAATGAGCACTTTCCATTTGAAAGGAAAAATCGGCGAGAATTATCTAGCAAATGGAACAGTAAACGTTTAAGACAACTAAAGTTAAATGGAACAGAACGAGTATGTTCCATTTGACAAAATCCCGCGTGAGGTTTTTCGGTAAATGGAACAGTACCGTACTTACTCAACAGAGCATGGCTCACGGCTAGTATCATGAAGCAAATGGTATATATAGATTACTTCATGGAAAGTGCACGCTTACGGTATTTACGCACGAGTTTTCTTATACAAAAACAACGAGTGCATAAAATACCGTGCAAAGCACTTTCCGTGCTGTAATTTGTTTATTTCATAGTTACTCAGATTTCCACCTCCAACGTGTTCATCAAATTTAATTGCTTTTTCATTCAGCAGAACATACGGTATTTATATTTTTATTCATTAAAGTAAGGAGCATTTTGCCGCTTCTTCGAAAGCCTAGCTAAAGACATGTATTTGAAAAACATCAAAGTGCATGAAATAATATAAGGTTGATGTTTGTTTTTGTATCGTTGAGTAACCACGTAAGTACAAAAAGTATCAAAATGGCCAAAGCAAACTTTCCCTGCCTCTCTCTTCTGTTTAAAGAAATCGCTAAACAGGCTAACGTCTCGTCGGGTTTTTGACGAACTTTTCCGCCATTGTCTGTGGTTTATAGTTAGTCTGTGAGAAAACCAAAACTCAGCAAACTCCTATGAGTGTTGATTGAAGAGGCACCAACAACAGCGGCTTTGCGAACTAACTGATTCATTTCGACAGCTGTTCCCACGGGTGAAAAAGTTGTTTCGCGATTATGATTGGATGAAGAAATAGGTATGAGTTTTTCATGCGATCGATTCCATCCAAAAATCTCAGTAAGTATGGAATAAAGAGATATTCCGGCGATTTCGTCATCAAGGATATTTGCCTTATCAAGGTAGCTGGGAAAGGGAAATGTCAATCACATTCGCTGAACACGATGTGTTAGTGTGCCAGGGGACCGTTCTCGAAAGTCCTGAAAACTTTTCGAGCCCGCGAGACAAACAACTCAAGCGCATATTAGTTTTGCTTCTTAAGAAGCACAATTGCATGCACAAAGGATGCAAACAGGACTGCCCCTTTAAGAGTTTGGTTACCATGGATCAGTAGTGAAAAGTCTGACTTTTGACAAACAAATCAACTCATGATTTTGAGACACTGATCAGCAGTCTCGGCCTCTTTTTGCCAAGATAAATAATTTAAACCATCGCCTAACATCGACACTGTGTATATTCTTCTAGAGCTACGTTTGTTGCGTGTTGTATTCCGGCAACCCTCAGGCTCGTAAGAATTGCTCCAGATAGTCCCTGGTTCAATTCCTCAGCTGCGCTTGTAACAGTAAACAATAACTGGCCTGCCTCCTGCCAGTTGGGATTCTTACCACTGTTAAGTTCATTTGTATAATTTGTTTCATTGGTCCTGAAGAGCCTCAAGGGGACTGGTCAATTAAGGGATTATGATCATGATCTCATGATTATGATTATGATTACTGAATTGCCTCACCTCTATAT
>BLFK01000311.1:208389-217465 GCA_014634185.1 Astreopora myriophthalma | reverse complement strand
CCCCCCCTCTCTATTAAGCCCCCCCCCCCTCAAAAGTGCTTGAAAAAAATAAGCCCCCCGGGGGGCTTAATAGAGGATTTACGGTAATTATGTTAATGTATTCAGATACGTGATAGAATAAAACACGCTCACCCGCGAACACGCTCGTGTTCTTACACGAGCGTGGCGTCGTGTCTCAAATGCTCAACAGCACAGCTATATCATTCTTGTTCTCATGGTCGAACTGGGACGAGCATGCAATGAATGCTAGTGTGCTGAAGGAAACCATTCTCCCACATTAGTTCTTATTCTATGCTCGTTCCAATCCAACCATGAAAATACGTGTAACGTGTTGTCGAGAATCGGACAAATATTCGCTATGTATGTGCCCTTACTTATTTCCTTTTCCCGGAGTTCTCTTCGTAAATAACGTTCCTTCCGCAGCAAATAATCAGTATAAGGGATTATAAACAAGTTTACGGAGGGCAAAAAAAAAATGAAAGAAAATTAAAGATAGCTTCACAAACAAGTTTAAGATTAGCAGGAAAAAAAGAAGCATTTAACTGAAGAAAAAAGAGGTCTGTCCTCCAGTTAGGTTTGCTGTAAATGAAGACTCTTGGTGTTTGAAAAAATTTTGTATTAAAATTGCGAACAAAGAAGCGAAATGTTTCGTCTTTCTTTCGGAATAAGACCGTGGCATTTTAGACTTTTTACAGCAAACAAGCAAAGCAGTGAAAAGCAACAGAAATAACGAGTTGAGATTACTCCGTTTTTAGTACCAGTATATATGTAACCAGAAATAGGTTGTTTTAGGCAAACATGCGTATTTGGTACGCAAATTGTTCAGTCGTTTTGGCTGTTTCGCAGGGTCGTTTCCCACGTTTCGTCTCGTTCCTTTCGGTTATAGCGTTGCCAGTAGGGCTTCCTTCAGATGCCGATTGAAAATCCCAGATCAAATTTCTGATTTCGTTTATACTATGCGATGTGATTCATTGTTTTCTGTTTTAAACAATGGTCAAAGCAGTTCATGACTCAAATTACTGTAATAGAAAAAAAGGCTAAGGCATTACCTTCTTAAAACATCCAGTGTGATAATCAATGAATTTCGAGAAGAGATATCTTGTCGAGTCTCTGTTTCCATATGATAACACTCCAGTTACAACTAGGAAGATGATATAAAATCCTGCCTGACGAATGGACGAACGACGTTTGGCTTTAGCTGCAATCTCCTTCTTCAGTCTTGATACGTTACTGCCCTTTGTTGAAAGTGCTGTGACTTTCTTCGGTGGTATTCGTTGAGGTTTCACTTCATCTTGACAAGGAGATACTTTCTTCCGTTTGCACTTTGCAAACATAACGGACAGAGAGGTAAGGAGAAGACATTTGCATGGCTGCACAATCAGGATGTCCTCGAAGAAAGAAATGGTGGCTGCAGAGATCCACTGTTGACTTTTATCGCTCCCCCACATGAGACTGTAGGAAATGGTCAGAACGCCCGCGGAGACAGTCATTATAGCCCATAAGATATACGTACCGTAGAAAACACACTGCCACCAACGTGAATGTTCTGAGCGGACAAACGATGTACTTTTCTTAAATACGAGAATTGTGAAGTGGAGAGGAAGGGTGATCATGATGCTTTGTACACTGATGATTGCCTGTCTTGCTGAAAAGGTAAGTGGCCCTAAGTTGATGGCTTGGTGTGACTGTGTTTCAGAGCGATAGAATGCAGCATTGACAGCCATCGTGCACAAGAGAAGGCAAAAGCAGGACAAAATACTCTGAACTCTTGTAAAATCATCCCGTGGAGTCTTAGTGAGAACGGACAACCAGAAGTGGCCATTGCAAAACATGTCTCTCAGAGCGATGCTTGTGATATTTGGACCGGAATAAGAAGGCATTTGAAGCACTTCACTGGAGAATGATTCATCATTTAGACAGAGCCATATCTCGAATACAAATCTCCAGCAGTTTCCAGTGTTGATGTTAGTAACGCTTACTTCCTCTAAATACCATGACGGGTCATTGCCCGAGTTGTCATGCCAGATACGAAGTGAGTAAATCTCCCCAATGTCTTTGTTCAAAACTATTGCAACGTTTTGTTCGGTTCCTCTAGCGAAATTTGAAGAAGAGTCGTTGTTACATTTGTTGGTTATTTTTAAAATACCACTGTTGCCTTCTACTCCATAAATTATCAGGGATACGTTGGATGTTGTTCCCGCTCCTGGCCAGACACCTGTCTTTACGGACAATTCATATCTGTGCTCTTCTGGTCCTTCTGCGACACAAATGATTGGTGGCTCTGTATCTTGAATCTGAAAAGCAAAATAAGCAATTCAAAACAAAGGTGGAATAATTATTTTAAGAGTTTGAGGAGGACAAATGAAAAGACGGCAATGTATTGGCGACGTTAAATGCTGGCTGTCGCTAATGATGTTTTTAACTCTTACGTAATCGGTCGATTTAGCCCATGTGATTGCAGTGTTCATCTGTGCGCTCACTTTGACGTCCCGGGGATCATACACCCGACTTATTTCAAAATGTACATTATTTTACTATTATTTTGTTCGCATTCGAATTAGGCCTTTTCACCCCGTTCTTAAGTTTAAAGTTCCAATGAATATTTTACCTCGAACGAAGCCAAAGTAAGGGTTAATTGAAATGTAAGCAAAACAATATTAAATCATGCAGTGGCCATTTTGGAATAAGGTGTATGTTGGATGATAAAGCAGAGAAAATTCCACTCTACGTTCAGGCAATTTATTTCTTTTGTTTTGTTTCAGTAAATTTCTGGTAGCGCTTGACTAAGCCAAAAAAGCTATGCAACTGGAACACTAGAACATTTCTAGGAAGAGTTGCGTTGCTTAATTAAAACAATTGATTTAAAACAATTATTATATTATACAATAAGCTCAATTTTACGTGCGTTTTGATTGGTCGCCATCTATGTTCTATTGGAGGACAGACGCATAAATGACGTCACTGTTTACCTCAAGTAGCCTCTTTATGGTATAAAAGAAATAGATTCCATGTTGCCGTGGTTCTGTTCAGTAATTGATCACAGAAGACGTCAAATGTGGTAAGAACATCAAAAAAATGACACACTCGGCTATCGCCTCGTGTGCCACTTGTTTGTTCTTACCACATTTTGACGTCGTCTGTGATCTATTACTAAACAGACGCACAGCAACATTGAATCTATTTGTTGACTAGATGACCAGCTGCTTTAGAAGTATTAGATCCCAATATTTCCAGAGGGTGGCATGCCAACTCCTCAAACTCTTGTTCGCTATCGTGCTCGATATAGCCCCTCTCGCTTGCCCTCAGTGACTGTAAGTATGTAAAGCATGTGTATCGTACCATTTCCTTTTCATTCTTGTCAACCCTTCTGGCTATGATAACGGAAACCAAACAAAGAAAAGAACATGTCAGCACTGTAGCAAGGACAAGAATATTTCCACCTTCATTGGTAGAAAGAAGCTCATCGTGCACTTTGTGGAAGTTGATTTTATTTGGCGCTACCAGATAGCCCCCTCCAAAGGACGTTAAGTGATTGCAAGAACACTGCAGTATGGAGTTACTGATGATTCCTTCTACCTGGAAGCGTAAAAGAGGAAAAGAGGAGCTATTAACCTAATTACTGTCGAAGGTAAAAGGAGTCCAATCTACGCTGATTTTGTGCTTCGAGTGAAGTTTAATATCATAAGTGAGGAGGTAAAGGAAAGACGCAAATAAACACGACAAGGCAGACCAGCAGGATTGCATTTATCGATAATGTATATTATGATCTTTGACTTCTTTGATCCTTGACTTCAATTTTCAAACCTTAGGAAACCGTTGAAGACTTCTAGAGAAAGCTTGGGTGTATGACTGATAATCGTTCAATAGCAGTTTGAATTTTCGAATTCAATTTTTCCGGCCAATTTGGCAGAAGTGCATTGGAACAGGAAAACATTAAATGTATATTTACCTTGCACCCTGAGGTGTCCCAAAAGTTCCAGAAAAGGCAGGTGAGTTCTGTAACTTTAAAGCTGTACTTAATTTCTTGTGGTTGTTGCCTTGGAGGTTCTTTGATCTTGATGCACTTTTCCTGGTTTTCGTCCACGTCCTTTTGATCCTCGTCTGTATCGTTTTGCTTGACACTGAAGTTGATCTCAATAATGTAGTTTCCAGGATAGAAAGCAGTAAAGTTTATTGTCACATTAGTTCTTCCGGTGCAAGTAATGTTTCCGCTGGGGTGCCATTCCGCCTGCACTCGCTTGCACTCTAGAGGGCCATTCTGTAGCGAGACCTCTAAACGATGTGACACCCGTACGTGTCGGATCAGAAAGCGACTAGTTTGAGGCACTATCGAAATCTCAACCTTAGAATGTCCATGCTGAACACTGATATTATGATGTCTCGATGTTTCCAGTCTCACGGAGAAGGCCCTTGTAGAATGGTAAGTGACTGGTTTCTCCAAGGGAAGTAAAATGGTAACACCCGGCGACAAACCAGACAAGGATATGACTTGGCCTTTGTTGTCTCTGACGTCTAAGTTTGCCACATGAGTTGACACTGAGTCATTGATTTTGCTCCAGGCGAAAGGGATATAGGGGTTAAGGGGTGTACTCCACATCTGAAAATACCGGTAATCAACAATATTGAGAAGTATATTTTAAGACTGGCTCTAACATCATATCTTTTTGGCGAGGAAAGTAACTAATTTGGTGTATTCAAGTATTCAAATAATTTTCTTATCGATACAGGAGTGCTGTCCTGATATCGCACAAGTATCCCATCCAATTTTTCATAGACGCATAATAACTTAAAATGGCCTCTTTCTGTTGAATCTCCTTCGCAACTTAAACCTGCTTGTCGAGTACAATGTGATGGTCAATTTCAAACCTAGCGAATGAATGACATAACGATTTTTTTTTCTACGGTAGTGGCCCGAGTCAGTTTCCTAACAGGGTGAATCTATGACCTTCTGTGAAATCATACAAGTTCCGTGGAGACTGACTGTTGGGTTTACTGGTTTTTGAGGATAACCATCGTACATACAATGGAGCTTTAGATAGACTGTCTGAATATCATTATCGTCTGCCGGGTCTTGCTTTTTGTATTAGTTTTGTATGCAGGAAGTAGAAATTATGTCATTCATTATGGTGAATGTTGTAGGTTTCAAATTTCACGCAAAGATAACAAAAGCCGGCAGACGATATAAAAAGGACATGAAAAGTCTTAGGTGTTCAGTTGTGCATGATGCAAGCAAGAAATGTCAGAAACACGAGCACTATGTCTGTTAATAAAAGGGAAAAAAGCTACATAATTGCGGCACACAAACAATAAGCAGGAATATACCTCCAAGAACACTATTTCGTTGTCATTCTCTTTTTCTTTCGAAGCGTTTCTTAGATAAGAGCTGATAACTCCGCCTAGATCTGGGATTCGAAAGAAGCCGTTTTCATTTGTGCCTAGTGTCATGTTTTGAAGTTGATTTCTGTTAACAGACACCACTTCAACGTAGACATTTCTTGAATTATACGTCTTTTTTCCAGGGGAAGCTTTCAGTGACTCACGAAGTTCTTGTATTACTTGATCTATTTCGAACGGGCGCATCCTTCCGCTGTTATTGCCCTGAATAAGAAACACAATTGTGACAATGATTAGATGCTACTTGAAAAATTTGAGTGCGTTTTAAAATTGATGATCTACTCCCTTTGAAGGCCGGGTAGCTCGTGTGTCATCTCCAACTGCTGTAAAATCATTGAAACTATTAGAATACGGCAATTTCATGAAAGATGTTTGATAGCTGTGAAAATGTCAATCTGCGGTGACGCTATCTTCAAGGCTCAGTCAATCGAACGAGCCTTTATCAACGCTTGACAAAACTCTCGGCTCATTCTTCGGTGACGAAAAGCTGTATAAAAAATAAAGCTGAGTCAGAAATGGCCTAGGCCTTGGAGAGATAACAATGGAATCCAGATCAGTATTACACAGAAAACTAACAAGAAGTATCAGTGTGAAAGTGATTGCTGGCGAGGGGAATTGCTGGGAATTGGATAGAGCAAAAGTACACTCGGTGGTAGAGAATTAGGTTAGTTGAAGAAAAGTTTAAGCAGTGTGGAGGGCGTCAAAGATTATTCGCAGAATTCAAAGGGCAATATCAATATTTAGGAAGAATGAGCAGCTTTAGTATTTTGATGTGGTGCTGGACTGAAGAATGCAATTTCGTCAAAAATTGGATTATCTCCGATGTAGCTATAAAAAATTGCGAAAAAAAATTTCTTAAGAAATTTCGTAAAAACGGTTAAAAATGGCTAAAAAATAGACGACGTTTCGACGTTCTCGGACGTCATTATCAAGTGGAAAAGAGACTGGATATTCTATAAATGCAAAAAATACAATAGTTTATTGAGAAAAAGGTAACATAAAAATATGCTACAAGCTAAACAAAGAGTTTAGCACTAATAGAGTCACTCTGAGTGTTAAGGCTAGGCCCCAGTTCTTTAATAAATAGCATTTCGTAAACGAAATGATTAATAAATAGCATTTCGTATCTCTGATTGTAGTGGTTTTATGAAAAAAAAAATTAAGACAATTACAATATTGCCATTACGACTGTTAAACCCTCCCTTCCCTGCCGTCGGATCGAATTATAACACTTGATGCAAAAAAAAAATTAGCTCATGATCTTCGGAAAATTTGACACGCGTGCTCAGTTCTCAGCCCCTGCGGCAGTGGCCGATCCAGAGGGAACGTCGGGGAGGGATGGGGGGGGGTCCGGATCCCCCTTCCGTAACCGAATTCTTCTATTTTTATTATTTTTTTACTACTTGTTTGACGCTGAAACATCTGGCATCGACAGGATCGTCTATTGTTACTCAACTAGTCGCCTTGTTTTTTGATGGAAAGCCATTGTATTTTGCCACTAATCTAAATTCCAGGCATATTCCACAATGAAATGCTTTTGGTGGTACCCTCTGATGGTCACTCGCCTCTACTCCCAAAGCAGTTTTGTCCCACCAGCGTTAAACATCTGATCGTCTCTGTTTTCTGAGTCAAAGTTTGGACCCCCCTATCAAAAATTCCTGGATCCGCCCCTGTGCAACACGCATTTGCAACAAGACACTGGCGCGAAATGAACTAAGTGGATATAACTGCACAAAAGTGGAAACAACTGCGTAAAGTCTAAAAGCAGATGATAAATAACAAGAATGGTCAGTCTGAGACACTAAATGCCCAGTGGAAGTTACTGACGTATCGGCATTACTGCCTTCCTCAGTGGTAAAGTTCGTTATTTACGGTCGAATCTTTGGGAGATTAATACATAAAATTTACACGGATGTATTCAGCCAAGTTCCCTCGTGAGTACAACTGAACCCGTGAACCAGTGCCATTCAATAATAATGAGAATATATGAAGTCTAAATATCCAGGGGATAAAAAGTGTGGCAACCCTATAAAAAGCCAATTTTTTCCAAAGCAGTTCCAGATGGTGGGAAAACCATTAAAAAAAATATTGACACTGCAGGCAACTAGGGAAAGGGACAGCTGAAGAGAAGACCAGGCGCAGTATTCAACAAAGCATCTTAGGTCATAACGGCCACTCATCACCACCTGATCACCCCCGTTTTTGCTGTGTGACTGAACATTTCATTCAGTAGTGTTTAATGTACATGTCCTATTGTGACAAGCGGACGTGTAAGTTTTGCCTCCTCGAATCGTAACCTTCTTTTCTCGACAAGTAGCCGCTCCCTCTCGGTGTCCAACCTTATTTTCAGAAATATGAATCCGTTTCTTTTCGATCTCTAAACGCTCCCTTTCTATTTGGAGAGACTCTTTTTCAGCATCTTCTTTCGAGGAGGTTTCCTTTTTCTTTGGCTCCAGTCCTTGCAGTTCCGATTTCTTAGACGTTCTCTTGTTTTTGGAGCATAGCTGGTGCCAAAATCTGCCCTTCCTCCTTCGAATCTTCATCACTGAAAGTTGTTTTGTCTTCCTCTACCCAAAGCCAAAAATAAACAATTATTCGAATGTATTGTCAGCATTGTTGTGAAATCGATCCGAAGAAGTGTTTTGCCATCGCGATGTTACACAAATCAGGAGAAGCCTGAAAAAATCAGGGCTTCAACGGGATTCGTTGGTTTCATCTACAACCGCAGTTCACATATGAAATATTTCATATATACTTCACATCATTTCACTCCTCACGGGAGATATGAACTCACTAAATTGACCTCGCTCCCAATGTGTGGCTTCATAGCTCAATTGGTAGAGCATCGCACCGGTATCGCGGAGGTCAGTTTGCTAATGAACTTAAGAGTAACTTGTCCTTTCATTCGTTTACTCTGCGCCTTTGTTTTTTTGGAAACACAAGCATACCATAAAGTTGAAAAGGAACTATCCATTTATTCGCGCCTCTTCAGTGCAGTAACTTAAAGGCAATCATGCTATCATAAAAACCCTGCTGCGTTTAGATTTACAAAGTCAAACATTTTCTAAGAAACGGACATAGCCCTGCCATTGTATCATTCTGGGAGGAGTTTAAGGGCTGGTTTACACGTAGGACGCAAGCATAATCACAAGCAACATACGCAGACGCATAAAATTGTTGTTGATTGTTACCTTTTGTTCTAACAAAAGATGCTAATTATCAAACAGCTACTGCGCTTGTGCATGTTGCTTAGCTTGTGCTTGTGTTTGCATCGCTCATGTAAATCAGCCCTAACAAAGTCGAACACATTTAGCATTTATTGCCGCATTTACAATTATAATCAGACTATTACTATGTACCTTGGCATTACTTTTTTCCACGTTGTATTCACATATAAAACAGACTTCCCACGGTCACAACATAATATTGACGGCCTTTCTTCTCTAAGGAGGTTTGAAAGGGTTTAACTTTTAGCTGAACACGCGCACGTAGGCCATGCACGCCATACCTGACCTTCTCGCGTCAAAGAAATGAATAAGAACTACTTGAAAGTCCAATCTTCGAGCATGATACAAAGTCATTTATGCCGCGCAAAAGCACGCAAACCCCAAATTGCCGGTACAAATTGGTGACAAAATTTCGCGCAATTATCTTTATCTCACATCTGAAAAAACTTGCCGCA
>BLFK01000311.1:188389-200889 GCA_014634185.1 Astreopora myriophthalma | reverse complement strand
TACACGGTTGGTTATGGCCGTAGCATTGTTTTGAAAATGGTTTTATCAACATGTCCAAGGAAACAAGGAGACGACAAAACCGACGCAATGAAAGGATATGTAATTTGTGCAAGTGTAAGAAAATTGAAGATAACGCTCATGTCCTGCTAGATTGTACGAGCTTTTCTTCCATTAGAGGGGATTTCCTCAATGGTTTTACAATAATATTCTTTTGTATTCCCTCTGCACATGACGCTATCCGTTGTTGAGTTTGTGACGCAACAGAGGTGGTGCAGTGGGGACATGCATCCGGTAGGTCTGTCCCGATTGTGCTCGTAAAATGCTGGAAAGTTGCTTACTGGAATACCAAAAAGTTGCCCAAAAATACAAAAAAGTTGCTACCTAAATTTCTTGAGCTTCATTTTTCGTTCTTCAAAATAATTGCTAACACCGATCAAGAAAAATAGCTTGAAACTCAGCTGAAAAGAGTTGCTCGCAAATATGGGCGAAATTTAAAGATGCTCTTAAGTCGAACGGAACAAAACACATCGTTCATTTGACGTCTTGCCGAACGATATGAGGGAACTTGGACGAAACTAGTTCTACTGATTGTATTCTGAGTCTACAACCATAGAAGAATTCAAACTGCTACACCCTCTTTGCATTGTTATATCTAAGCAAGACAGAGGCTTCAAGGTAATCTTGGAGGGCGAACACTTGCTTTCTGCAGAGGCAGAGCTTGGCTGAATCAACAGGAGTGTTTTAACGTGCGAACACCGATGCGGGAGGGTGTCTGTGAGTTGCCCACCAAGTCAGTTTTTCATCCTCACATGTGCCTGTGACCCCATCAGAAGCTCCTGCGCCAGATTAGAGCTATTGTGGCGTCATCACTGGCGAAGGAAAATTTTCTTGGCTCTTCCAGTAAAGCAGCTGTAGGATTCAGGGCTTAAACCTGTACGGGGCAACAGCGGCGCGTAGCTTTGAAAGCTTGTACTGTACCGTGAAACTGGACACTGAACTTCTGGTAATAAAATTGGAAGCTTGGTTGGATACAAGCTTTTCCCCGTGCCATTAATTGATTGCAGAGAACAGCGTTGCAAACAGCATTTTGCCGACATCGCGCAGAGTGCTATTGTTTTTGGCGACATCTACTTGCGGTGCATAATTTTCTAATGTGCGGCATAGTTAATTTCTCATTCAGAACTAGTCCGCCATGATTGGTCCGCCGATTTGGCTTTGGGAAAATTTCGGTCTTTCGGTATCTCTTTGGTGAATTCTACAGATGTCAGTGAAACTCTTCAGAAGACATATGGGAACGTCAAGGTGTGACAAAGTTAACAACAGAGCCCTAATTAGGCTACTCTTCCCATTGAAAACAACTTTTGGTTACAAAAGGTAACTAAAATCTAAACGCAAACTGAAATAGCTTCATGGGTACTAAGCACTTTAAAACCAGGTCTTAATAATGAACTCACTTGGTTAAACATCGCTTTTTGTTTTATTATTAGGATTTTTTTCAACGAAAAGATACTCGTAACGTTGGATGCGCTTGACATGAAATGGGGACAAGAAAATTCACTCTGTCGAAAAAAAAACTTCTGGAAATGAAATCAAGCTTTAAGAACATCCAATGTCAAGGACACTTTTTTCTAACCTAATTGCACGCAATGGCGGGGTTTAACCGTTAAACCTTGTCAGTTTTTGCATGTCAATAGAACCCGTTCTGATAAGCCTAGTTTTCCAAAGCGTTCGGACAAGTGGGACCGAAATGGCCCTGTGATTCCCTCGCTTTAGAAAACATGACTCTTCAAAAAATTCAAGCAGATCGTGGCAAAATCTAAATCATTTCTTGCACGGACGGCATATTGGAGTTTTGTGAAGAATGCGCGCGTATTGAAACTTTATAGAATTGTTTGTTGCAATTGACGCAAAGCGTTACTTGAAGCGAACTTTTAAATGATACAGTTTAGCACCTCAATTACAATGACTGATAGCATCTATTGTTTGTGGAGGCGGAGCTTAACATATATTAATGTTCGGCCAGGAAATTCAAAACGGTTTCGTGCTATTATTCTTCTTGTTTCCGAAGAGAAGGAAGGCTAGAAGGTCAGCTGGCGTGTTCAAAAGTTGAATATAACGACCACTTTTAACCATCATTTTTCGTTAAAACTTGGCATGAAGCTTGCTTGAACAAGGGAGAAAAGTCGATCTCCAAATTTTTCCTCTTACAGTATTTTCCCTAAAATAGACCAAATTCAGAGGGAAAAAGGACTAAATTCGTGATTCGTAAGATATTGAAAACTGTCTCATTTATTCCATCAATATCTCATCTACAAAAGCCGTATGATAACCGCTACGAAACGCAAGTACGAATCAAGCAATCTTCAAAAACGTATGCGTCTTCGGCCTTTTTGCGATCTTTTTCTTTATTGTTTAGCTATCAGGCAACCAGATCGAATCTGAATTTTCGCGCTGACTGTGCAATTAAGTCGCGGATTTTTCGCGGCATTCTGCGCGATTAGGAGCCTCTAACAAAGTGCGCACAGCGATTTGGAAAGAGATACACGATGCGAGGACCGTTAAGATGTTACAGAATTCCCGGGGAAAGCGGAGAAAAACTCCAACTCTCTTCTTTGGTTGTCAACTCTTTGATGTTCTTCTTCTTGTAAGCAACTAGAACTAAGTAAGTCAATTAGAACTAACTACTTTTTATCACGGCAAGCACGGAGCTGTCAAGGCTGTGTCAATCACACATCAAGTAACAGCTGGCAAGCGGAATACGCTTGCGCAGTACCCACATTAGCATATTTTCCTTCGAGGCCTGCGCCCATTCAAAACGAGTATTTCACATAAGTTTTAACGCAGTTTTCATTAAGGTATGATAATGACAACACAGAATCAGAAATATGAAAACTGTATTGAAAAGGTTACTAGAGTTCAAAGTGTATCTTATATCAAGACCTTCAAGAAATTAACGCTTAAAGTCTGTTATGTAACAAGGGCGAGTAATGGGCCAGGAGAAGGAATAGAGGAACTCGAGGCACCGCCTTTTCCATAAATTATCTTGCGTACGTGTTTCAGGAACGAAAATTTCATGTATGCTTGTCCGATTGTGACAAAATATCAAGTTTGCCAAATAGCCTCGTTAGCACGAACAAAAATTCAAAAGAAAATGTTTGTTCTATAATGAGGCTAGTTGCACGGTTTAAAATGCCAAATGTCACACGTCGAAGATTTTAATGTTTATAGTGAAAGTCACGTTAATGGTGGGTAGCTCGGAAGACTCAGATTTCCGTCACTACCGCGCAATCCCTGTTCCCCATAACACGCTGCTTACTCAAAATTATACTTTTCCTCTCCATTGTGACCAAAGCCAACAACCGCTATAAAGAAGTAATGACCTGTTCTCTCTGTGGAAATTGACAGCGATAGCTAACACAAGCCACACGCAATTGGAGTCAAGCCCTGTGCAGCTGTTTGCATTTCGTATTTAACTTCCGCAAAGGAAGAGAGAAAAAAACTTCATTAATTTATACTACACGGTATTTGCTCGAATTTCGCAAACAGGTGACGGAAAGTTATATCTTGGATGAGTGTACTTCCAGTAATAAAAATAAGGAAAGTCGCCGTCTCAAAGGACATAATCAGAGTTCTGTGCTCTTTCATTTCCACGTGGAAAGAACGTTTTTTTTCGCAACAAACGCACCTCAAAATTATAAAAAGATACTTCTTCTACTCGTCAAACAACCACGAAACTGCTTAAACGGGTATCAGAAAGGTGGTATGTCAAATTGACAAGAAATACGGTAGATAAG
This sequence comes from Astreopora myriophthalma, assembly GCA_014634185.1. NCBI lineage: Eukaryota > Metazoa > Cnidaria > Anthozoa > Scleractinia > Acroporidae > Astreopora > Astreopora myriophthalma. The sequence goes on along the minus strand of BLFK01000311.1, from coordinate 197,095 downwards.
AAATAAACAAAACGTAAATAAACAAATTGGTCTAAACAAATCTCTTACCGAACGTTGAAGTTAGTCGCCCTTGAGTGCAATAAGTTTGATACTATGATGCTCTGACTTGAACAAATTAATCAATAGAGGACTTTTTCCGTGTTGACGTAGCCTCATCTAAACACGAGAGTGGTTGGGAGAATTCAAGACAGTTATGCAAACCCTCGTCTTCGTCTCGGGTTTGCATAACTGTCTCGATTTCTCCTAGCGCCCCGAGTGTTTTAGATGAGGCTATGTAAACACGAGAAAAGTCCCTTTATTGCTTTTATAAAATATTTGTCAAAAATAATTCAACAAATGAAGGAAAATTGTGTTTATTTACTTCTTAAATGAAATAGATTTTCTAATACACGCTCTGGGCAATCGTATTTCCTACTAGCCAATCAAAACGCGCATCTGACAACACATGAACCAATCAGAATCAATGATTCTCGTGATGTCACAACCGTGTTTATATACTCTCGTCTAGAGGCACCGATTGACCAATGAAAGCGCGCGTATTATCCTAATTCTCTTATAAACTGCACTACTTAACGGTGAACTGACTTATACAGTATATATTTAGCGCGCGCTGGGCTGCCAGAGTATGGTCGTGAAGGCCTGGGAAAGGAAGTAATTATAATTCTTCCTTTACAGTATATTTTTTCACATGCTGAGTTATTAGGCAAATTAACTACAAGCGAAACACAACCTCGTCCCCAGGGCGCTTTTCCCCAAGCGCCCTTGGGAAGAGGTTGAGCGAAACAGTTTGTAACTTATATGAATATTCCGTACCAAAATTTTAACAACTTGTTTCAAAAGCTAACATATTTGAATAATATATGGGAGCCTTCTTGGTCGGACTCGGGAATTAGGTCACTGCTTCCAGTTACGTTTTGCGCTGTGAGTAGGAACTTTTAATTTAGTTTATTTGCCACGTAGACGAAATTACATATGCAGCTATAGACAAACAAAGAAGAGAAGCGACAGAGAGATGGATAAAAAAGAAAATTGATGTTACATAATTGGTGGCTTGGAAGTAATTGTAATTCCTCCTTTACAGTATATTTTTTCACATGCTGAGTTATTAGGCAAATTAACTACAGGCGAAACAGTTTGTAACCTATATGTATATTCCGTAACAATAAAATTTTAACAACTTGCTTATTGTTTTAAAAGCTAATATATTTGAATAATATAGGGGAGCCTTCTTGGTCGGACTGGGAAATTAGCTCACTGCTCCCAGTTACCTTCTGCACTGTAAGTAGGAACTCACATTTTTAATTTAGTTTATTTGCCACGTAGACGAAATTACATATAAAGATATATACAAACAAAGAAGAGAGAGAGACAGAGAAAATAAAAAAGAAAATTGATGATACATAATTGGTGGCTTAGAACTGAGGCTCGACGTTTTGAACAAGTCCACAGCTAGTGAACACGGACCTTACAAAAAGACGACGCCGACGGTAAATTCACCGTCATGTGCTCACGTTCTCCACAAAAACTTGAATTTACTCATTTCACGTTGTCGTTTTGAAGAGGACCGCAAAGAAATGTACCAAAGTGCCTGATGAACGTGCAGAGCCATTGTTTTTGCTGATTAAACCTATTGTTTTGTGGCCTTCTCGTTGCCGTCGTCGTCGTCGTTGCGTAAGGGGGTTAAGGTCGCTAATATGCTGGCCGAAGATTTGTTGAAAATTAGATCGTCCTAAAGACGCTAGCATTGAGCCCTTTTTGTTTCAGTGTTGTTAAGAAAACAAAAGAATCCTGCATCTTGTTAGAAGAAAGCTGGAATAACTCATCTGTCGCCTGAGCTGCTGTTAAATTTTACAATCGTTTTGTTATAATGCGATGTATACGCTGTTCAAACTTTGGGAAAACAGAACAAAACAACGCAAATGAACTTATCATTTGCAAGTAAATGTTGTAACAGTCCCAAAGCAAAATCCACTTGCAGGTTGTCTTCTTTTTTGACCATTTGGCAAACCTGCAGCCATGAAAAAATGCTATTCCAAAAGGGCCAAGATCTAATTTTGTCACATTCCCAAAACAGTGTTCTGTGAACGGGTGCTATCAACGCGGAACACATTCCCGCCATATGATTGGCTGTTGCGTGGGAGTCGATCTAAAAATAACTTGAGACATGTTACCCATGGAAAAGGGCATGTATGGGGAATGCCCTCTCTTCCCCCTTTATCTTCTCTTGGTTTTCAAGGTGTTTTGTCTTGAACGGGGTATCGATTTCATCATCACTTTCTGTCTTAAACAGGGTATCGCCACATGACCTAATGGCTTAAACAGGATAAGCTTAGATATTTGTTTATAGAAGCCGGACCACAAGCTGCCAATTATCGGTGGGCTTCTCTTGAGTTTGATAATTACAGCTTATTACACTAAGAAATTAGTGTATCAGTATTTCAGTCATTCTTGTCTTAAACAGGGTATCATTTGGGGTTAAATGTCTTAGATAGAGTCTGAGAAATCTGAATTCTATCTCATTAAAGGGGATAGGGAAATCAGAGAATCGTGTCTTAAACAGGGTCAGGGTTTGAGCCCCGGGCCACACCTCCCTACCCAAGCATCTGTTGAGTACCCCTCCCGGGGAAGCCAAACATTATAATAATAAAAGAATTCCTTTATACAAACGAAAGACCGTGAAATGTAGCTTCACGTTTAAATTCGTTTAAATGTAGCTAAAGGGCTCACCGAAATTAAAAGCAAAGGAAGTAAAGAAACCGCTATATTAATACACAGTGACATTTAAATCTTGAAGCTTGTGGGGCCGTGTGCGTTGGGCGATTTGAACCCGAGGCGTCCGGATGGAAATCGAGCTCCTAAGAACTGAGCCCACACCGCCTCCTTAACTGTCCCTTTTACGCAGCTCGAGGATGGAACTTTTAAGATTTCGTCCCTATGGATAGCGAGTGTGGCCCAATACTTCGCTCGCAAAGATCGCCGTAGGTCACCGTTGCGAGTATTGTCCACTTTTTTCGTAATGAAGTAGACTTTGTTTTTAAGTAGCTGTCCTATTCGGGCCATTGAACCAGAGCTCAAAATATACCCAAGCGGTGACAAGTTCTTTTGTAGAGCGTTAAAAAGCAGTACAGGGTTAAGTTTAAGTACTCGCCATTTCCAAAGTAGCTCCCCGTTGATTTCCAAATAAAAGCATTGATTGCAACCATTAAATGACGGCGTAACCATATAAAGAAATGGAGGGTTGACCGGGGGTTCTTCGAGCTCTAAAAAGAGCTCCCGATCAACGCGCTGCATTTAGTGAGCTGAGGACATTTTTATTACTTTGGCTGATGTTATCCGAGGGCTGAAAACCAGCTCGTGTTAAAGGTGTAATCGATTGCCGCGACTTTTAACTGTTAATCATCAGTTTGAAACATGTATGCAGTCTAGAATTTGAGTAAGCGCAGTAAGTGTCGATCTATGCTAGAACAATGGGTCAGTGATTAAGAGAAAATTGCATTTTTCTTGGGGGCGGAGCTTTTGTTTGCTCTAAAGCCTCTTGCGGTTTTAGGAGAAGTGATTTCAGAGCGCATTTTCGTCTTTACGGAACAGCTTCTGGAAATCATAGTTTTTATACAAATTCCACACGTCGTATTAATTCCGTCGTATTAATTCCAAATTATTGCACTATTGCACAGAAATGAAAGGAAAAGATATTGTGGTCTGATCGAAGAAAACAGAATGCACGAAGCACAAGAAATGCGAGCTATGAAACAGGAAGAGTGCAATGTGATTGGTCGAAAGAACGATAAAGAATCCCTAGGGGTCAGCTTCACGTGGGGTGGCACGTGAAAATCACTGGACAGAGTATAAAAGCTCAAACAAGAGTCGTTGATTAACTAGAATTTATTTCTGGTGATCAATAAATTGCGCTAATGACGCGCCATAGGTTTGTTCTGTTTTCGTGGGGAAATGCTGTAGACCGAGGCACAACAACTGAAAAGAAACGAAAGGCAGCTCTCGAAAACCGGGAAAATGTTAAATATGGACTGAGTAAAGTTGGGGTGTTTGTACTCTGCGAGCAGAGGCCCTCGATCTTCCTAGATAAGTCGGGCCTCTGCTCGCAGAGTAGGGTGTTTGCTGACTTGAACATATTGGAAAATATAGAGTGTTTTGGGCAGAATGTTTGTAAGGTTGTTATCTGTATAGTGGTGTATAACCAACCATAATTAGGGACGGATGGCGAGCTTGAGAAGTTTGATAAGTTGCATTTGTGTTCTTAGGCGGCTTATGTGCAGCAGAGATTTGTTCCTTCTTAGCAAAGTTACAGCTGCTCGTGCGAATTGCACCGCACTCGTTTAAAGAACGAAGCATACACATATCTATGAGACGGGTCTGAGGCCTGGGACAAACGTCCAACTTTTAATGAGTCGAATTAAATTGTAGTTCGTGTCGACCTAAATTAATTTTTTCGAGTGCTCAGGTCAAACGTCGAACTTAATTTGACGAACCAAATAAGAACCGGTTCCTATATCAGATCGACGCTCAATTATACATTATCATACTAATTTTTGAACATGCATTTAGTTCGACTCATGAAAAGGTCGTCGTTTGACCCGAAGGCGATTTTCAGTCGTTCTATCCGTCTCAAGCAGACGGATAGAACGTGTCAGTCGATCGAAATAGAATCCGTCGAACTTAATCGGGGCAAACGACGAACTTATCATGCACTTAATTGCTCGATTTAGTTCGACTCATGAAAAATTCGACGTTTGTCCCAGGCCTGAAAGATCTGGATTTCTTTGTCGTAGCGTAGCTCTGTTCCGTGACAATTAACATTAAAGTTACTGCTGCTCTTTTGACATTATGAAACTTAGGGCGCATACACCAAAATTTTAGCTGCTAGAGTGAGACGACTATTTTCGGAACATACGATTCAAAGTGACTGTTGTAATTTCGGAGTTCGTTCTAAAGAATGTTCCCATGACGACAGTTACAGAGACCCGACTCTAGAGCTTTAGAAGTTTTAGAAGCATTGGAGGGTTTAGACAGTCAAGGAGTGAAGTTGACACGCTTTGTTACTATGTTAGAACTCTAGAAGGTCTGGAACATTTAGAATTACAAGTCATTGTGGAGCTTTAGAAGTTTTCGATGTATTAGACGTCCAATTCACGACTTGGCGGGCACAGTCAGGGACAATGATCAGTGAGATCAGTCCCACTGAACATCTAGGTCCATAATGGAGTGCGACTGCAGTGGTGTGACACGCCCATATGTAGCCAATCCAGTTTCCCTCCCATTTGAGTTCACCAACGGAGCCTACAAGGCAGCTGCGCCTTGGCTCACATGTATGACTGCATGCTTCCCAGCCAGTCATGCGTGTGAGTCATCATGTGGGAACAACTCTGCAGCTTTCATCGAGAAAAGGTGAAAACCAGCAAAGGTTCAAAGCTGGAACCATTTGTTGAGAAAGTGTGATTCCCGGGCTAGTCTTTGCTGACGATTGTGCCATGCTCTCTCAATCCGTGTGGAAAGGCAGGATCGATTGCGCGATAGGTTTGCATTGGTCATTTCGAAGCCTTAGGGAAACAGAACATGTGAACCAATCAGCCTCCAACTGAAGTCTAGTGAACTCCACCTCCGACTGATTCTTTTGCTTACGTTGTATGGCTCCAAGAAAATGGGACTGAAGGACCGAAACTGGCGACGACCGGATTACCAGGGAAATTTACAGGGCAAAAGGTAGATTTTTACCAAAAACAGCGGTGATAAACGTAGCCATCTTTATCACGGCTGTTTGTTTATCAAACTACGCAATCCCAAAAACAAAAGAAGGATTTGTTTGGTAGCTTGACATGAAGACAAGGCTTCATATACAGATAGCAACGCTTCTATGCGGCTGTGGACCTTTAGATTGGAGTACGAGTACGAATTTCCCGTTTTGAGCACGCGCACTTGGAAAAATGTCGACCTCGAAACCTAATGCGCGTGCTCAGTACGCAAAACTCGTACTCGTAGTCGTACTTCAATCTAAAGGTCACTATTTGTTACGAGTACAATAAGTCTAAACGAAAAGGCGATTAGTTGCACGCTGAACTGTGTAGTCTGTGCCGGACTCAAGATGCGTCGGATGTATGTTCGTATTACAAGAAAAAGATTGAAGGGAATCTGACAGTCTTGGAATTGCATCCAAGAAATGGTAATACCCCGCACCCCCGTTGGACGGAGCCAGCACAGGGGCGGATGAAGGGAGCGGGTGCAGGAGGCCCGCACCCCTCCCACTTAAAATGACCTGTATGCGGCTTTCTAATGTAACTAGTATTCTGCAAAAAAAATTGTTTATGTCACCCGTCAGTTACGTTCTTCCTTAGCGGTGCACCCCCTCCTAAGAAAAGTCCTGGGTACGCCCCTGCAGCAGGTGCAAACAATGCTTCAGCTGGAGAAGTAAATAGCAAGTAAATGGACTCCCAGTTGCCTTGGCCTTCTCGAGACTGAAGGCCAATTAAGCAACCTTGTGTGTCCCACGTGTGAATCAGTCAGGATTTGTCTTCCTAATTGTATATTTAGTGTTTTTATTAGCCCGCGTCAATAAATTCATTACTTCGTTGAGCGTGCAAGCCAACTTTTTTTTTTCAATTGCCGCTATGCGCGTGCTAAGTAACAACTCAACCTTCCTCTTTGATTTTGAATTAACGAGTGCAAGACGGCTAAATCTTTAATGCCAGCACTGATTAGACAATTCAAATGTTTCTGGTGAAATTTCTTCAGGTAGCTGAGCAGCGCATTTCAACGGATAACAGTTACCTAAAAGTAGTTTCAACGTTCTCGAGTTCAATAAGCGTTGGATTTGCTGTGCTGGAAGCTGAATTCAAAACAAAAGCAATCAGTGAAAGTTTCTTTAAATAGTTAAGCCGAGTCTATAATGTTAACTGAAAAGTCGAGATTATTTGAAGCTTAAAGGACCTAAATTAGGGAATTAAATACAAAACTGTATGTATGTCGAGTATCTTTCATAAACAAGTCAAATTTTCTTGCACGTAGTAAAAACCCGGAAAGACCTGCATACATCTGCATACATGCACTGCTATAGAATCTTTGTTTTTCAATTGGGGAACCGGATACTTTTTATTGCTGTGAGAGTGTTAGGAATTTCTAATGATCGTACCCTCCCTGTTGGACTTTCAGCCGTAAACAAGACGGCGGTGACCGATTCCATCATCGCGACTGAAAGACTTCCTCATAATACGACAGCAGTTCCACTGCCGCTTTAACAGTGATATTCTATTTCCAGACGATTGTGAGAACAAAGTGCTCCAAAGAGGACTGCAGTTTTCCTTCTGGTAAGTTTCCCAGTCCATTGCACAAATGTAAAATCTGCCAAAAGGCAGCACCAAGAATCCCAAACCGAAACTGCGCGGCGCTATCGTTGGAATTGTGAACGCTTCAACTTGTCCCAAAGTAACCATTTTGTGGAATTCTTTACGGTTCTTCTCTCGATATAACGTAGTTTGGATAAAATGAATGGCCCGTTTGTACTGTTAAAACTTTCCGTCTTGACGGAGTGTTTATATGTCATTCACTGCACCCAAGTTGTACGTTGCGAGGGATCGCTTCAAAGCACTCCTTATGTAAGTTGCAGTTGTACTATATAAAGAAATTTGTAATTGAATATTTTGATTTGCACTGTATAAATGTGTTTATTAAATTCTCAACCTCGGATAATGTAATTCTAGCTTTCTCATTGGTTCACTGGATCTCGGTTATCAGTCATTATAACTGCGTTTGACCTTATATGGAAATGAATGCAGCAAATGTCGCTCAGCATAAAATTGTTCGCGGGAGGCCAATTTCGTCGAGAAATGAGAAATTACCAATGAGAAAACTAGAATTGCATTATCCGAAGGTTGCAAATTTAATGAAGCAATTATTCCATTCGCGCTTGTTGGATTTGAGACTGCTTAAAGCCAACTCCGCGCTACGCGCGTCGTTGGCTATTTACCATATTATATCCAATATTTATATATTTATATATATAATATATATATATATAATATATATAGTAATAATATATAATATATAATGATAATAATATAATATATAAATAATAATATATATAATATATATATAATATATATATAATATAATATATACAATATCATATCATATTTACCATATCATATCATATCCATATCATATACCATATCCAACGCGCGATCATGGAATAATTGTTAAGTATCGAAAGTGGCTGCTAACTAGAAACCGAACGAGAAGAAAGTACGCATCCTGAAGCAATAATGTGTCATATTTACATCGCATAAACAAGTAAAAAATTAGCGATAGAAAAGAACGACGTTTCGTTTATGTTTTACTAAACCGTTGCATCGCAATTTAAGAAATGGTTCATGCTTAATTAATATCGTGGGTCTATCGAGTTGTGGATGCACTCGGGGAGTTTAGAGAGCTCCGTGAGAGACGCTACGGTTTCTTAAGTGCTTCCCGAAAACATGCGCTCTGTTTATTCCTATGCCGCTTTAGGATTAACGGAATAACTGGAATAACGTTTCCCGAAAGAACGCATATTCCGGAAAACGGAATGGTACTAGCGGGGCCTAAGATGAGAACTAACGCTCGGGATAGTCTACACACAACCAACACTGCCATATCGGGCCACCAGCGGTTTTCGCGAAAACATGGATTTGTTTGGGGAGCTCGTTCTCGTGGGCTCAGAAA
>BLFK01000311.1:170889-183389 GCA_014634185.1 Astreopora myriophthalma | reverse complement strand
TTTCATTCTATGGTATATTTGTTTGTTTTTGAATAGTGTGTCTCTATAGTTTTCATGTTTGATGTTGTTCTTTATTATATTCTTTTTGATGCCTTTGGCTGTCTTTCCTTCTTTTTGGTTTTCTTTTACATAGCTATACATTTTAGATCGTAAACCTACGAATTCATTGATGATTATTCCTGCAGCTTCATCTTTGAATTTACCTATTACTTTTTTGTTTGTTTTGTGGAAATATGGTGAGTCTTCAGGGTAATCGCTGTTGTCGAATTTGTCTATGTCGTTTAAGAATTCTCTGTATACATCTTCTGTTTCTATTTCATATGTTAAGGAGTCTGTATCGGTAAATAGTAGCGTGGCTTTGTCGTTATACTTCTCTTTAATGTAATTGTAATGGAAATCATACATTAGTGTCTTACTAAGATCTAGAATACACATACCTATGTATGCCGGCCTGTTTAGAGTCAGTGTTTCTTTAATCTTATGCACGGCTACAAGGTTTTCATTGAATATTTTACTGCTTATATATGTAGGTTTGGATGCCATTTTTACGAGTTTTTGTCCATCAGTTACTAATCTTACGTCTACTCGCTTTCTTATATTTTCCATTGTTTTGCCGAATACGCTGTTATTCATAAGTTTGAAGAAGTCCTTCTCAAAAGCATTTTTTGCATTAGTTCTTTTATGAGTGTTGAAATCAATATATTGCTTCAACCATGCAGACTGATTAAACTCCAATACTCGATGGACTTTGGTTACTTTCAAACCTAGATCCCTATATAATTTCAGGTTTCGGTAATGCAAGACATATTTTTCTTTGTTATTCGAAGTTGGGATTAATTTATACACAAGACCTGTTGATATATTATGTTTGGCTGCTATTTTTTTGCAGTAATCTGATAGCATGCTTTTGTCTACTTTTACTTTTTCTGGTCCCAATGGATAGTCATTATGAAGGTCATGCAACTCTTTAGGGTATTCCAAATCAACTTCCAATATTAAACCTTTCTTACTGTCTTCTTCATATTTAGCTAAATTCATGTTGTTTATCTGCTTTTCTGTCATCCATTTGAAACCCCCAGTAGGTAAATATTGACTCATAGCCCAACCGTATAGATTGTTAGCGTCTAAATACATTATATACTTTGAAGGCGCCTTTTCACCGTATGTTTTCATGTATTTATTGTTTGCTTTACCATATCTGTTGGCAATGTAGCTTATCCCACCACGCATTCCTTTTTCAATGAATTGAAACATGTCAATATCAGTCATAAGTTCTAATTTAATATCAGTCATTTTAAGCATAGCATCCCAAGATAACCCTGGAGATGTGAAATAATGACATGGGTCTAATTTGTAGTATTCTAGACAGGTCTTTCTGAAGTTTTCAAACACATCAGCTAGCAAAAGGATGTCAGATTTAAGATACAAATCATGGTATTCACCCATGTTTTTCAGACTAAATACATTCCAAACATTTTTTGCATGTTTATATGCTTCATCTGATATATGTTCATCATTTAAGATGCTATAAAATTCTTCCTTTTTTGGGAGTTGTTCATTGAATTTGTCAAAACTGTCCATGAAATCATATGGATAAACTCCTTTTTGTGACATTAAATCAAGCTTTTCACCTTTGAATTTTTTAGAGGTATATTTTAATGCTTCTTTTGGTAAATTATTTACTAGTTTTTCAAGACTGGAACTCATGAATTGGAAACTGTCAATGAAGGTCAGATGATTACCAAGCATGAAGGCCATATATTTTTCCATATTGTTGGGAATTGCATTAATATTCATGTGACACTGTTCTCCTTTCTTGTTTGTATATTTATGCTTCTTAACTATTTCACCAATTTCTTGCATTATGAAATGACTGTCATAACCTCTCAGATTATGAAATATAACAGGTATTTTTATTTCTTCTGGCTTCACTTTAAGAGAGAGATTGCATTCTTGATGAGCTGATCCTCTATACTTACCAGTTATGTGGCAATGATCTCTGACTCTTACGTCTGTTTTGTTGTATTCTTTTTCACATATATGACATTTGTTGGCTTTTTCGAATTCTTCTTCATCCGTTTTCGTCATTTTCAATGGTTTGTTGAATTTTTCTTTCATTATATTTTTACAATATTTAACTTCCTCTAGCATGGCTTCCATGAATTTATATACGGCTTGTTCTCCTCTGTAAATTCGTACTCGTTTGCTGTATTTGTCATCATAACAACAAACAACCTTATACCCGTAACCACAGTCTGTATGCTTCTGATAGGCTTCAGTATATGACTGTTCATTATCAGGCTTGCAACCATGTATTTTTTCAATGATGGCTTCGAAATCTGCATATATCACAAATGGTACTGGTAGTTGTTTGTGAAAATTATTGAATTTTAGTATGTTGTTATCTTCAGTAGGCATTTTGATTGCTTGTGCGCCATTTATTTGTATGCAGTTTTCCTTGTGATTAGTTAATACTCTTTCAGAGCTGAAGCATTGAAGACAGTACATACAGAAGTGCTTCCTTTCTTTGTGTTTTGTCTGATCGTACATTAATTTATTAAAATCTTTTATTAATACGTAATGTTTGTTCTGATTTTCTGTTATCAGAAGAAGATTCATACAGTCTTTATGTTTTTCTTTAGAGATGTAAATTGGGTATGGTTGTGTGTTTTCATAACCAAATACGTTTATGTTTATGCTCTTTTGCTTCTCAATTTTGTTGTACTGTTTGGTTGTGACTGGGAATTCGATCCCTGAATAATCTAATTTTTCAATATATTGCTTGTCAACTTTTTTTATTCTCTGTGCGTCTTTAGTTTGAGGATTCAAATGTCTGATGTGACACCACCTGAAGCATTCATTATCCTCGTTTTTAATGTTGATTAATCCTTTTGCACTGTTTCTGAGTTCTTGTGGTAGTTTTATGTATGAAGAGCCTTTCATTGGTTTATATAATACGACATTAAGATAATGGTCGTCAACTGATTGAACAGTCCAACCAGACCCTTCAGATATCCATTGAGCTATCTTGTTTAATATATTTTGGTTTGACTCTTCAAGCGATTCAACAATTTCCAGATCATTTATAATTGTTTGGGGCGGACTGTTGAAATATGCAGTCTTATAAGCTGTTTCACTGCCAGATATTTTTGTGAATGTGACCCTAATCGTTTCAACAAATTTCAGTCCTTTCATGGATTTTAATACATTTTTGATATGGTAAGCAACAGCTGTTCTTGTTTTTTTAGTTGCATCAGCGGGTCTTTGTCGTTTTTTATGCTGATTTCATAGGACTTTGTGTAGCCTTTCAAAGCTTTATCGGTTTCCTCTATTTTAGTTCTTGGCGCTGACACTGGTTTGACTAGTTTTTTAGTTCTTGGTGCAGACACTGGTTTGTCTCTAAACTGCAACGGAGGAAGAATTATGTTGTTTTCATGCACTGGTTTGTCTCTGAATTGTAATGGTGGAAGAAATATATTGTTTTCATAATCTTGAACCATTTGTTTGACGTTTCTTGGAGCAGGCGTTGGTCTGGTTTCTTGCTTCAACAGAAATTTAATCAGTTGAGATTTACTCAATTTTTTCAAATCTTTCTTGTTCATACTATTACGTGATATATTATTTTTATACATTACTATATATTATATTTAAGTGACAAATCTTTAAGTATTTTTTAGTGTAAATTTTTGGCTTAAAAAAATAAATTAGCTTCGGGAATGCATAAATATGTTATTGAACACGTTGTTAAACACTATAAATATATGTCCATGATTTAAAGAAAAAATTAAAAATAAGCTATTGTATGGCTGGTTAAATATTAAAATATTACTCTGTAGGGCTGAAACAAACTTATAGAATAAAAAAAGTGCTAAAAATTACCTTCAAAAGTAGTAAAAATACCTTTAAAAGTAGTAAAAATAAAAATTAAAACCGAAATTACTTTTAAAAGTAGTAAAAATGAAAATGAAAACCAAAACTACCTTTAAATGTAGTAAAAATCAAAAATATGCTATTGCTGGGCTGGTTAAATACTACAAATAATACTCTGCGGGACTGAAACAAGCCCATAGAATAAAAACTAAGGTGGTACTAAGGAAAACTAATTTTAGAATATTTCAACATTTTCAAGTTCTTCAAAAAACTTACCAGTATCTTCACTATTACCCCTTTTTAATTTTGGTACAGATTGGTCAAGTTTAAATACTTTCATTTCAATTTCCTCAATTGGTTCAGTATCAGTATATTGACTATCTTGTGTATTTATTTCAGCATCAGTATATTGACTATCTTGACTACTTTGTACATTATAGTTTATTGTTTTGTTATATTTTCTGGTTTGACTACGTGTTATCATATATAATAGGATTAGATAAAAGAAATAAAATAATAAAAATAAAATATAGCCAGAAACAATAAATATTTTTGGCTATAATCGTTGGAGCCTGATAAAATGAATAATAATATATCAAATAATAAAATGAGTAATGTATGAAAATCTAATAAAAAATGTAATGAACAAAATAATCCCACAAACTTTAACAACAAAACCATTGGATGATTATAGCGAAAGCCAGATATAATCTTGGAGTGGTATGCAGATACATTTTGATAAAATGCCGGCAATCACTACGGATTCTATGAACGTAGCTTACATATATATGTTAGATAAAAATGAGCTATTATTTCATATATCTTTCAAATCCTTCATTGGTATCCAACTGTTAAATTCATCACTATATCCTTTCCACTTCACTAAAGCTTGTTTCTTCTTGTAATCTCTGCGAACGACTTTATCAATACGGAAACATCCTGTCTGGCTTTTAATAATTCAGGTTCATAAAAACTCCCTTGAATATCTTCACCTCTTAGATCTTTTAGTTTGTATGTTATTGGATTAGTGCATTGGATCTTATCAACTGTAAACACTTCTTCTGTCCAATTGGGTGTATAACCCTTGTCGAACACATTCCGTTTATACTTAGATATTCGGACCTTGTCGCCTATTTTGAATTTCGGTTTCTGTTTTAATGCATCTATATTACCATACAAATTGAAGTAAACGGTTCCTTCATTCTTTTTATCAGATGCTTCAACTGGTGTCATCTTTATGCTTGAATGTATTGTATTATTATACTGTTTTACCAATTTAGGTAACATATCTAAATACTGTGTATTACCTTGAACAGTGAACTGTTTCCACATTTTGGACTTGATTGTTCGATTCCACCTTTCAACAACTGATGACTTTTCTTCATTATTTGTAGAGTACATATGTATCCCATTTTTATCCATGAAGTCCTTCACATGTTTGTTGTAGAACTCCTTTCCTTTATCAACCCATAGATATTGTGGTTTTCTGCCTTCTTTTAACAGTAATTCAAAACCTAATTTAACACTTTCACCTTTCTTATCCTTCAAAGGAACAATCCAACCGTATTTCGAGAATACATCAATAACCATTAGAAGATATTGGTAACCCTTGTTCCATTTACTAAACTGTTGCATCTCAACAAGGTCTGCCGCCCAAATCTCATCAACATGATTTACAATTATACGCCGTCGAGTGAAATTACGTTTTATGGGTGCATGTAACTCATCTGCTAATTTTTCTTGCCAGTTTTCTTCACTCAACGGCTTTTTCCGTTTTTTGGAACTCCAAGACCTAGTTTTTGTTTTGTGTTTATAATAAAACGAGCTGTTTGGCCCCATTTTGGCATTTCACCATAAGGTATTTGGTCGAGGGATTGAACCATTTTTCGGTCACATTCTCTTTTGTCTTTTCCCATGCTGTAACATATATCATGATGAGCCGCTATTTCATCAACTCTGTTGTATGGTTGAACGTGCCATTTTGTAACCTGACCAGTAGTTGGGTCATATTCTAACTGTTTATCAAGTGGGTTAAATGGACCCATGTATTTGTATTTTGATGGAGTCCAACCAGCTTTTGGTTTTGGGAGCTTTCCGATGACCTTATGTATGTCTACCTTCCCACCAAGCAACTTTAACGCTTCATTGATAAATCTCGGATCAGGACCTTTTAATTTTGGGTTTATCTTTTGCAAGAGTCCCGTTTTGTTCAAGAATTGAAGACCTTTTATAGCCCCTTTGAAAGGTAACGCGCTCATTGCTTGCACACCTCCCATATCAAACATGCCCGCCCCTTCAGACGGGCCCATTAGTTTCCCTTGACAAATTGCGTTTTAGTTATACCACATTCTGCACACGTGCATTTCATCATTGTTCTTCCATTTTTAGCTTTAACCATACGTTCGCTACCGGGAACGCATTCAGTAACTTTCTTTTGTTTAACACAATATGATTGCATATATAAATATAAAGTAGATAGTTTTTATTGTATTTTATTAAAGTATTTAACTATGAATCTATGATTAACACTTTGGTCATCCATGTTAAAATGTGGATTGTGAATAGTTTTCAAAATACTTGTCCCTTTTTGTCTTTCCAATAAATAATACAAGCACCAATAACCGCATAAAACCGAGTCTCTTTCTTGTATTTCATCATTTGAATAAATTAATTGTTTGCCACTTGTTGATAAATATTGGGCTACTTCATTAGGCATGTTCAACCCAAAACTATCAAAATATTCTGCATATTTATTTCCGTTACGATAAGCAACCCAATGTGTACCAGGACCAATATGTGAATCTAGGTTAATTATACCAACTTCATCTTTTATCATCCTTTGTGGTAACTTATCTCTGCTGTAAATACCTCGGAAGTTTTTGATTCTTAGTTTATTGACCCAATCAATCAAATCATAGTTACTGAGGGGTTTATTAAGGAACTTTATAGTATGTCCCCGATTAATGGAATTCCTGAAAATGGGCTGTTTTTTCCGAGCAGCAATCCCTTTCCTTTTTTGTTCTTTTTTTTTACTCCCATACCGATTGGTTTGTCCCATGAACCAATAAAAGGAGGTGACCTCCAATCATTTGGCATAACTAAACCCCCATCTTGAGTGGGAATAGGTGTCGTTCCTGGAACATAAACTGGAACAGATCGTCTGTTACGTGTACGATCTACCTGTAATCCTTTTCCCGTCAGTGCATTGATGAGCATTGGTATGCCAATTGAAGCTAATAAAGTTCCAAGAAAGCCTCCAGATTGTGCTTTAGTTGGTTTGATAACAAGTTTTCCACCTGTATGCATAGCCTTGACTATTTGTTTCTTTTGTGCATCCGTGAGCCAATCTTTGTATTTTATTAATTGCTCAATTATATTTTGCGGAATCATAAATCCTCCAACTTGTCCATTTCCAAATATTTTATCAACCGCTAAACTGGACAAACCCGACAAGGCTCCAGTTGCTAATGGTCCTGCAATTTTAGTAGCCATTGGAAGTACCTTTGGAAGAAGTTTTGTACCCAATGAAAATATTGATGACCAAAGACTGCCTCCCATTTGAACCGCTTTTCGTATCTGTGTTTTGCTTATTTTAATGTCAGACCCTGTATTGTTCTGCATAGCTCTTCTCAATTTATTTATTTGCGTTTTGGTTAACATAAGTTGATCCGGTCCTGTGAGTTCTGATTTTGATAACCTCAGTGTTATCGCTGAATTGTTTCTTATTGCTGAGGCAAGTTTATCTTTTTGCCCTCTTGATAGTTTTACACCATGTGGATAATACATTATATTAATAAAGTAGATAGTTTTATATTAGATCTTATATTAGAGATATGAGTTTTTATTCTATCGGAATAAGAGTTGCCCATCTTTCTGTACAAGTTCCGCTTCTTGTTCCTATAATGTCAATGCATAAACTGAATGTGCTGTAGCTGTTGTGCCAGATAATTCATAATGAAAGGTCAGCTTTGTGGTACCATCTTTGATATCCATTTTTTGTTTGGTCAAATCAAAATACACAAAAGGAAATAATGCTTTGAAGTTATTGATGTTTAACAGGGTCCCTTGATTGTATTCATTATTTGCGTGCACATATTTCAGAACATCACGGTAAACTCTCGACAAGTCTGCTTCTGGTGTGTAATGTACATCGGGATATTCATTACCATTTCCAACAACAAGATGACAATTTGTTAATGTTTTTGGGTCTGTTGATACACTAAATGTATTATAGAAAAATGGATTTGTTGCTTGCGACCCAATACTAGCATCATTCAAGATAAACACAAATACATGTCTTGGTTTTGAAATACCACTAGTAATCTGAAAATTACCGCTTCTTTGGCTGGATGAATTACTTCTTTCAATATTTTCACGCAAGTAAGTCCATTTATGTGGTTTCAAGTATTGACTGATGTATAGTGATTGCCCGTCAGAATTGAAATTAATTCGCGGTACAATGAGCTCCATTCTTGTGATTACCACACGCGAATCTGCCGCACCCGCCGTCCTCCAAATAAGATTCTCATCTGTTTCAATTTGTAAATTTAATTCCAGACGCGTGGCGGGTAATATTTCGTCTCTCAATGCTTCAAAAAATGAATATCTGTTCAGTGATATCTCTGTATTGACAGTTGTTGATGTACCTAAAAGTGCCTTTCTAGAGGCAAAACCTTTATTATAATTGGCTTCTGCTGCTCCCTCTTCAGGATGACGGTTTGTATCTAAGTAAAACAACTCATTGGTTGCCGTAGATTGGGCATATCCTGGACTATATTCCACTAAATTTTTGATATTGACACATTGATTTGCTTGATTGCAATCATAAACGTGTTTACCATTTAATCTAACGTCCAAATCATTAATCAAAGAATGGGAACCATTTACAATCCCAATATGGTCAACAGCTGTTATATTTGCATTTGCTTTTGTTTGGACTTTAAAACCAACTGATAGTCTTGCATTATACCAATCAAAAGGAGTAACTTCTCCTCTGTTATCTACTACAAAACGATAACCATCTTTCTTTTGTGAATTACCATTTCCAGGAGTAGTATTCAACGGTGTCTCTAATTGGAAAAATACATCTTCGTATCTTTCGATATGTTTTGGATTTCTAAACGATTTCATCTATAACCTTACGTTAGATAAAAAATTATATTTTTATTCTATTTTATTCTATTATTGCATTTTTTATATTTTTATTCTTTTGTTCAGTTTCCCACCAGATAATATCCGGTTAACTCTTTCCGCTATTTCAATATCAGACATGGGTTGACTCATTGATGGTTGAGTGTTTATAACTGGAGTTTCTTTTTTACCTTTCTTACTGAGTAATTCTATTATTTTATCTCCTGCTTTATTACCAGCGTATTCGCCAGTTTTGGCGACTGCTTTTTCAGCTGCAGTTTTAACACCTTTTTTAGCTAATTCTTTCGCCGTTTTTCCAAAAAGTTTTGCTCCAATTGTTCTGAATACATCGCCGATTCCTTCACCATGAATTGCTTCATCGTGTATATGTTTGCTTACATAACGACCCAAATCGGGGTCATAACGCATTTTTAATTCACATTGTCGTACCATATATTGATATATTATATTAAACTCGATTTCAGTATCAAATGCATAAACCAATCGATACCGTTTAAATCAATAGGTCGCCCCAAAGCGTCTGTAACTGATATGTTTAATTCTGAAATAATTGTTTTTGAAATTGGGCTGAATAATGCTCTTCTTGGCTCAAAAGTAAATGGATAACTCCTTGTTAAATTGTCTGTTGGTATTGTTGTCAGAGTATTTGTAAATACACCATTACTGATGCTGTCTGAAATAATGTTGCTATTTATGTTTATCACATCAATGCTATTAGTTATATTTGGCAATTTTGTTCCATGTTCGGTTGCAGTTATTATTTTTGGTTCAAACCCAATCAAATCTCCAAATTTCGAGTTTCTGATGTCAAGCTGCCATTGATCATCCAATTGAATTACTACTTTGTATGATGAAAGCACAAAATATAGCTTTATCCCATTACCGGAAGCTGGTTTATCACCTTTTTGAACAATCGTTTGACTTATATAATCATCAAGATCTTTATAAGAATACATTCCTGCAACGAATAAAATAGTCTTCCATGAAACACCATTATCTTTACTGTATTTTATCGCGTCATTTCCATATTCATGATTAACATTATGCCATGAATACGTCATTGTAATTCGATCGACAGCTAATTCATGCCGCATTTTTGGATCTAGCCTCAATGGTGGATCAAATTTAATAATAAAGTCATCGGGTCGATTTCGACCAATTTTCTCTCTGCTAGCAGATGAAATATGTATCGCTCTTTCTTGCATATATTATTACATTATATATTGTTTTAATAAATCCACAAGTTGCTCATTGTCTATTATGCCTAATTCATTTAATTTATGCGCTATTTGTGAGAATTCATTTTTGACTCCATTATTACCCGCCAATATAGAGCCACCAAGTAGTTCCATTCTATCCAATAAATCCTCTGCATTATTGAAATATACTACACCGGAACCGATTTTCTTGAATTTGTTGCTAGTTTTATGAATGGGTATTTCACTTAACCGATTCAATTCCTCGAATGCTAATTTAGCAATATCACTGTATTTCTTCTTTTTATTGAATTTCTTGGTCAGTAAATCAATTGTATCAAAATCAACCTTTCTGTTCATCACTTTTTTGTTATTTTTTGTTGCTACTAGCCTCAATTGACCTAATAATTTGGGAATGTCAATCATCAGTCCACCATATTGCCCAGAAGATGATATTTTGTATGCATTTCTCTTTGGTTGGGTATAACCAGAACCCTTGAGAGTTTTGAGTCCTTCAGTAAACATTTTTATTCTTTTTTGATATTTTGACAATGTTTCGATTTCATTTGACAGGTTTTCAATTTTATCAACGTCTTTTTGTGTCTTATTTCTAGCATTCGTTAGTTTGGTTCTTTTACTCTTTAAAGTTTTGAGATTCTTGTTCAATTTATTTTCAGTTTCATTATAATCAATAGTACCATCATAGATTCTTTTTAATAACTGGTTCGGTAGATAGAGACCATATTTATTCAATATTTCCTGATCGGCGGCATCAAACTCTGCATTTAAATCTGATGTGAGTTGCATAGTTGGTTTGTAACCTATTGGTAGCTTTGTTGATTGTGGTTTTTTTTCTGTCTGATAGGTTAACATAGCAATGTCTTCCAAACCGGAAGTTAATGCTTTTTGGTTCTTTTCTAATTGTTCAATCAATTGGTCCTGTTTTTCATCGATTGCTTGTTTGGTTTGCTCTTGAGCTTCACTAATTGGTTTGAAAGTTTCTGATAAACCTTGCTGTACATTTTGTTTATCATACTGGTACTTTTTCAACGTATTTCTGACTTGTTTAGTCATTGTTCCAGCCTTTATTTTGGCTTCAGATAATTGTTTCAATCGTTGTATATCCATATAATAGTAACTTATATTAACTTAACTTGATTTATGTTTTATCTATTGTATTTGTATAATGGAAATTCCAAATTATGACAGAAATGATAAAAACACTGATTTCAAAAGATTGTATAATTATATGCCAAATAATACTTTTCGAATGCTGATATGTGGCAATTCGGGAAGTGGAAAGACCAATCTGCTGTACCATATGTTGATGTTCCCACTTTTGTATTACGACAGAATACACCTTTATGCAAAAAATCTCGAGCAGCAGAAATACAAGGATATTATACAAAGAATGGCTGCTATATCAGAATCAGAAAGTGTCGGGTATGATGTCCTTGTTTGTAGTAATGACGATATAATTCCAATTGAAGAACTGCAGAAGGACGATGCGCAGAAAATAGTCATATTTGATGACTTTATTTGTGAAAAGAACCAAAAACCGTTGATTGATTATTTCATTCGTGGCAGACATAAGAACTGCTCTGTGATCTATTTGAGCCAATCATTTTACAAAACACCGAAAGATATTCGACTCAATTGCTCCCATTTTTGTGTATATGACTTCCCAAGCAGCAATGAAAGAAGTCTGATATCCCGCGAGTTGGGAGTTGATAAGGATAAATACATTAAAGCGACTCATAAACCATATTCTTTTCTCTATGTAGATAAACCAATGAAGCGTATCAATAGGAATTTTTATGGAAATATATAACTCACTAATATAAATGGGAATATTTAACGAACATATTTCATCGTCTGCTCCGTCAAAGGGTCAAACAGTAATTAGACAACCTGGACCTCCTGGTCCTCAGGGAATCGGATTTAAGTTAACCCAAGATGGAAACTATGATATAGAAAATAAAAAACTGGTTAACGTTTCACAACCTGATAGTAACGATCAAGCGGCGAATAAAGGCTATGTCGACATAGGTCTTGATGTGAAAGCTGATCTTCTAACGACTCGGGTACAAACTTTCAAGAGCCGGATAAGAGTACCAGACTATGACCAAAATATGCATTCATCAAGCGATACAGTCAACTTGAAATACTTGAATGACAAATTTTTGAATCGACAAACTGGTGGTACGATATATAATTCAATCACTTTTTCATCAACTGCTGATGATAATAAAAAGCAGATACATAATCTAGCCACCCCTCAGT
>BLFK01000311.1:150841-170113 GCA_014634185.1 Astreopora myriophthalma | reverse complement strand
TCACACATATCTTCGTCTTCTGCTGGTAAAGACGTTTTTAGATACATGATGGAAAATGAAGATGAGAGCTCATCAGAAACTGACATTGTTGTTAACGGTATCGTAGATTTCGCATCCAGTCCACATGAAATCAATAAGAAAGCATATGATATAGATGTTCAAACAGATTCTGATAATGATTACAGGTCAAGGATAAGTTTTAATGCCTATAAACTTCCCATAGGTCAGTACACAATGGCGATCGAAATTTTCGTTCTTGATAAACCTAATATCAGCACAATTACTGTCAACGTTCTATCAACCGTTCTTACTATCAACCAACAATCTACAAAAAAATTCGATACCGCAGGTTATACGAGAAGCATTGTACAATTAACTAAAGGGCAAGAATCTCCACCTGAATACATTTATATCGACTTACATGGAAGTATAATAACGGGATTAGGTACAAAAATGTATTTAGTCGTTTATGGTGTTAAGGGACATTTCTCAAATGTTGACTCAAATGTATACGATACTGTTTCTTTTGTTGAAAATGGAATTATGAATTTTTACCTTCCGATTAACATGAATGGTCATAACATAAGAATGCCTGTATTTGATAGTTATGTCTCGGGAGTCACTATTTGGGCCAGTAGAGCATTGATTGGTGATCGAGAATTCTCTTTGTCAGAATTTTTTATAGAGTTTGGTAATAATTCCGTAAATGTCAAACATATTTTTGGCTCAATTTACATTTAAAAAATTATTTTAATATCAAGTACACCACAAAAGTTTTATGAAGTTAAAATAAACGATCAATTTTTCTATCTTCAGAGGTGGAATCAAGACATTGAGAATAAAACAGTTATATTAAATGTTAACAGACATTATGATGATATAAATCTTATCAGATTAATGACAATGACGTCAAATAAATTAGCTTGGACTATAATATACAAAGTGGTCAACCCTTAAACAATGAACATAACCCTATATTATTTATTTTGTACACTTATATTATATGACGTTATATGTAAAAGACGAACATGGAAATGACATTTTGGACGAATATGGGAACAAACTAAAATACTCAGTCGAATACGTATCAAATTCAAGTGGAAATTCAAGTATCCCCGCTGTAAATGATTATGACATGGAAAGCGCTAAAATAATCAATTTGAAAGACCCGACAGAGTTACATCATGCTGCTAATAAAAGATATGTTGACACTTCAGGAATTTATTCAATTCAATTCAATTTAGCAACTGGTACTTATGTTAATGGATATATGGAAAACTATGCAGAATGTATGTATTCTTGCGATCGGGCACTTACAACAGAAGTAAAATACTACCAATCATCTAGAAACATTTCAACTATTTTTGATAAAACTCTATCCGGTTTGGATGCCATACAATCCGATAACGCAAAAAGACCGAAGCTTTCCACTACAAAAAATGCTAAGAGATATTACTTTACTTTTCACGGTAATAATAGAATGCTTTCCAACATAGACTTAAATCCTCGTAGTGGTCAAGATGATATAGTTAACGTTTTCATTCTTTATAGACTTAATACTCATGGTGGAGTTAATCCTCATTTCAGGAATGGTTTATTTGGTCATGATAATGGTGGATGGGATAAATTTGTTGTTTACAGACCCACTACACATAATCTTCTTATCTCTGGTATTCATGGAGCTGACAACATAGAAATAACTTCATCTGATTGGTTATTAAAAGCTGATGCAACAGTTCTAAATAAATGGCATTGTGTTTCATTTCATTGGGATGTACCCTCCGGTGCTGGAAACAGTTCTTGCTGGGTGAATGGTAAAAAAGTAAAAACGTTTAGAGCATCTACTTCTTCTGGATCAACACAAATGACCTTTGGAGATTTAGATCCAAATGGTATTGCGGGGCTAGATGGAGATATTCAACTTTTTATTCTTTACAAAGGGTTTAATATGAATGATATTATAATCAGAGCACACCATAAAATGATATGTGAACGGTATGGAGTTGATCATGATCCTATTACTTTTTCGTAAGTGATTATGTAACGTAAGAGTATATGCTGAAAGAAGTTATTCAATATGTAAATTATTTCATTAGTGAAGTAAAACGAAAACATATCGATGTGAACCCAGTTGTTTTAAAATCATGTTTGGTATATCAATTTTTGTACCATAAAAATTTCGACAGATATAAATCAATAAACGAAATCCTCGAACTGAATAATAACGATATTGGTCTCATGGGGGCCTGGTAACGGGTGTTTGACATGGTATTTAGAAAGCGTATTCAAAAATTCTGATATATTACATTCACATAGCATTTTACACGATGCATTTGGTAGATTTTACTTGCGTTATTCATTAGACAGAGGGTATACATACGCATTAGCTGAAGATACTACTCCAAGATGGATGAAAAGGTCTCCTTTATGTGGTCAGATTACTGGTTTAATATACTGCTTATGCAAAAGACTGAGAATATAATATAATAAATATATATGGTCATAGTCAAAAATTCAATATTTAATTGGAATCACATTTCAAATAAATTATCAAAAGAAAAAATCGACGAATTGAAGAGTTATTATAAAACCTATCATCGAAAACATTGGGCGTACAAAAAAGCCACGAAATATTATAAAAGGTGTAAGTACGTGGGTGACACATTGTCTGTTATTTTTGCTTCTGGAGGCATTGCTTCGAGTATTGCTACTAGTGGCATTAGTCTTGTTGCAATCAGTGGGACAGCTATCTTGATTCAGGGTTGGATGAAGCACAAAAACTTTGATCTGAAAATTCAGAATTGTTAATATGCTTACCAGAGTTATGGTCATCTTTTGATTTTACTGAAGAATGCTTTAAGAACGGGTGAGTCTGATTTGTCTGAATTGATATCCACGATGAGTTATATGGATAATTATGTGATGGATAACAGTCCTATTATTGACAAATTCTTGAAGAAATATGATGAAAAATTTATCTCGTAAGAGCGTCTATCTCATCTCCTATCATGGATTTAATTTTAGACCAATAGTCATGTTTTTTTTGCGTCACTTTAGATTTTGACACTTTTATGCGCTCGTGGGGCAAACCAAGCATAATGAACAGTTGTTTAATGATATATTTAACACTAATCAATCGTTTGCGCCCGTTATTTATATCTTTATTTACCTTTTCTATCTCTTCAAACACATCATATATCTGGTGTTTTTGTTGATAAGTCAGTTGAATATTATTTTTGCTTGTAATCATGTTTAATACGTTTTCTATATGGTACTTGCGATTATAAATTGATTTACGCCTTATTTTGTGTTTATTCTCATGGAAATCCACATAATCATTGACATAATCATATCCATAACAAACTCCACAATTTCGACACACGTTTAATCCATTGTCTTTTATCATTTCTATGTTTTCACAGCAATGATTTTCCATTTTCTTTTCGCCTTCGTTTAGCCTTTCATAACAAAAATCGCATAATATATGACCCATTGAGGCTAATGCTTGGTGTATACCATATTCACAGTTATTAGTTTCTATTTTATTTTGTTCCATATATATGTATAGTGTTTTATCTTTATATAATTAACGCACTTTTTGGGCTTAAAGAGGCATCTCTAAACTTAACAAATGGTTTTCACTGATCAGTTTCACAAATTAATAACTTTTCAATGAAACGTTTCACAATTGTGTAGTGAAAATGTGAAGCTTTTGATTGGTTGAAAAAATCATGCGACTGTCTCGTGATCTGCAACAAGCTAGACGCGATGACTCATCTTCCTGGGGGAACCCCCTCTTAAGACCTCTTGTGTTTCCGAGAAAGTCACGCTTGGTGATTTTTCTGAGAAAGTCACGCAAAATACGAACGCAAAATACTACAGCAGAAAATCAAGCCATTATACGGAAAAGTAGTGTAGAGTTGGGTTGGTATGAGACCATATGACGTCACGCCACAGCTGTGGTGTTTTAAAGTTGGGTTGGTATGAGACTAAAATACGAGCGCAAGATATTAGAAGCCATACGATGGAAAGTAGTTGTAGAGTTGGGGAGTAAGAGAGCATATGACGTCACGCCACAGCTGTGGTGTTTTAAAGTTGGGTTGGTATGAGACCAAAATACGAGCGCAAAATATTGGATGTCATACTAAGGAAAGTAGTTGTAGAGTTGGGGAGTAAGAGAGCATATGACGTCACGCCACAGCTGTGGTGTTTTAAAGTTGGGTTGGTATGAGACCAAAATACGAGCGTAAAATATTGGATGTCATACTAAGGAAAGTAGTTGTAGAGTTGGGGAGTAAGAGAGCATTTTTGCAAAAATGCGCTCGTACCCCCAACTCTATAACTACTCACGGTGGATCCAATACCGTCCGTTGTGGGACCCCAGATCACACGTAGGACTTCTCTGTGGACGGCCTGTTGTGTTCTTCCTATTAACCATGCATGCCGACTCTGTATTCAGGCCAAAGTTGAACCACGAATACCATAACACACTAGCTTCAGTGGTAGTCGTATGTGTGCCACTTTATCGAAGGCTTTACTGAAGTTTAAGATCAAAAGGTCAGTCTGTTTTCTATGCTTAATTTAACGGCCCAGGTGCTCAACTGTGTCAGCCAGTCGTGTTTCAGATGAACGCCCTCTACGGAAGCCATGTTGAAATTCGACCAGAATTCGACCAGCGTCTAGGTACGTCATAACATTGTGGTAAATAAGGGTTCTAACAGCTTGCAGGACACCAGTGTCAAAGATACCGGTCTACAGCTCGAAGCCTGAACGCTTGAGCCCCTCTTGAATGTTGCTAAAATATTAGCATTTTTTCCAGTCAGATGGTACTTCCCCATGACTCATGGATTGTTTGGAAATGAAATACAGATAAGAAGCAACAGCTGGTGAAGCCTCCTTTAAAACACGTGAGTACGAATCAAGTCCGGGCCATTGCCTTTAGATGGATTTAGTTTATGGAGTAGTTTAATCACGCCATTAGTGTCGATTATGGTGTTGAACATATCTTGGTATGGACTCTGGTAAAGTAGGTAGAGTTTGGTCCTCGAGTGTGATAACGCTATTATATTATATTGATCACTGAGATCTGCTTTCTCCTTTGAGTTGGTGAATTCCTTGCCATGTGATTTCAAAACGGCAATCCCCGAGGAGTCTCTGCGTTTTGCATTAGTATATTGCCCTATTGTTCTGACATAAAGAGCTTTTGTATAATAACAATAGAGCAACCGTAACACGTCACAATTATTCAAGATGGCAGCGCCCGGGAAATTTAAAATTGAAAACAAGCGATTCTAAAACTTAGTTTTTTCCTCGCACGAACGGTTTCTTTGAAGAATTTTCAAACAAACTTGATTGTGAACAACACTTCCTGCCTTTTAAAGTTATCTTTTTGTACCAGTGGAGGTACCCTTTAAGAGACCAAGCAACTGTCAGCGTGTACTCTTTTTCATTAGCATGAATTGCCAAAATATACAGATGACAGCATGAAGAACCGTTGCGGTGTATGGATGTATCCAGTGATCAGTTTTTAATGGCCTCCATTATAAGCTGCCACGTTTTCGGCAAAATTTCCAAAGCCCCACGCCCTTAAAATCTCGACCCCTTTCAAAATTGTCAATGCCCTCCCTCTGCATAAATTATGAACCCTCCTTTAAGTTCTATTACGATTAAAAAAAATCAACTCTTTTCTTTCCTTGGATTTCAAAACTATGTTTGCCAAAGACGAAACTTTAACACTTGAAGTGGAGAAGACGGTTGGTTATTTTAACTCGAATTTCCTATTTAATCACGGTCCGCGATTCCTAAAGAGGCCTGAAACAGGAGAAAGCGACGTTATACGCTCTCCAGGTTAAGAATGCAGTGAGTGTAGGTGGCTCATTTATTAAGCAGCACGGGTGTTTCGGGCTTTCGGACTCAAACTATTGTTTTCTGTACTTAATAAGTTGCATTCACACAATGCACATTGTAAACTTGTATTACGTATCACGTATTTCTAGTAAAGTTGTGAGTACATGATCATGACATCATATCCCCTATCAATCTCTCTGAGGCCTGTCAGTTTTTAACGGGAGTAACGGCGGCCGGTTGAATTAAAAAAATGCCCTCTAGGCAAAACGACTTCTGCTAAGGCGAATTTGGGGAGTCAGGTGTTGAAAACATACTGTTTCAAAATTTGAAGAAGACTGCTCAGCACATAGGAAAGGAACCTCAACTTTTGGACTCTGAAACCAAGCACAATTTACGCTCCTTACTCTTCACAGGTAAAAAAGAAAACAGAGTGCAACAATCTTGATCGCCCCCGTTCGAATAAAAGACAGTTGATTTTGGAACTATAATGTGATGTTTAATGACTAAAATAAAAAGCTGGAAAAGCGTACAAAGTCAATCAATGTCGCTCGCGACTAACCATTTAAACATCACTGTTTAAAATTACTGGCGCTACCGAACACACTACAAAACAGGGTCGCAAAAACCACAATCGCTTCGAAGTAAAGCTTCTATCTTCATTGTATTCTTTTAACCTTTGTCATCCACCTGCAATTTTAACCCATTTCCTTCCCTACTGATTATGACAATGTACATCACTTTTCGTCAGTTCTAGCCTATTCGCAAGCAGTTGTTTTGTTCTGATCCCTTAAGTAAAAAAATCTCTAGGAATCGCTGAAAGGACATTTTCTCTCGCAATAAAGCAAAAGTTACTTCACTGAGACAACGGGTCAGTAATATGAATGCGTAATTTAAAGTTTCAAAATGTAACAGGACACAAAGTTAGATTGTCATTCTATTGAAGTCACTTTAACTTTGTGAAAGTCATAAGATACGGTATGCCAGGCTAAGAATGAAATCTATCCTTAATTAAGACGCTCTTTTTTATTTTATTATTTTTTCTTTTTTACGGAAAGTTACGCATTTGGTTTTTGAGCCCGAACATTTCTTTCGATGTTGGTCAGTTCAAGGTGCCACATCGCGCAAAGTGTCCTAGTGCTCAAGAATAACTCTGGTAAAAAACATTGGTTAGGATTTTGATGATCACAATTCAGATCAAGTATGAGCCATTCAGTAATCTGGAAACTAGTTTCGTTCTCGCACCATTTGCGACCATAGCGAGTTTTCAATTAGTAACAAGTCAGTTATAACTTCTATTATCCTGCGCGTGATAACTGGTATCTGAAGACGCTAATTTTTTATCGTCAAATGTTTGTGCGACCTTCGAAAAGTTTCGCTTAACGCAAATTAGGGTCGAATATTCAATAGAGAGTGGCCGCTCACGTGACCAGCAGCCACATTGGGTTAACTGAAAGAGGAGGACGAATTTGCAGAAAAGAGTTCAAATTCCTGGGAGGATGTTTTCTTTCCTCCGACATGGCCACCGTGTGGAACCTGGATTTAACGAACCCCAAATAGCGAAGTACTCAGCATAACCAAAAACTGTTCGACCCAATGGAAGTAAAGTGCATGGAAAAAAACCTCGACAGAAGGAAACCCTGACATAAGGGAACTAAATAATTCTTTCGTTCCTCGCCACTTTATGAAATCAAGGCTAGGACTCCTCTGGTCGCCGTGTACTTTTCACAGTCTAATTCCCATCGCAGGCACAGACAAGGCCGCGGTCACCTATGAAGGCGTTCGTTTCGAAAGAAGTGATGAATGGCTTAGATATGGCTCAGAACAGTAGTCCATGTGTGACATGTCAGATCTTCAGCACATAAAGCCGCAAACCCTGCGTAGCAAGCATGTAGTTGATCAGAGCTGCTTATAGAAACATAGATTAAAAGTCAGTGTTCTCGTTGTGCTAGTTGGGTGTAGTATCCCTACAGACAAGAAACAACTAGTAGTTTACAGTGTCATCGTGTTAGTCTAACTTGCTAATAATCTTTCCTACACCCTATCCGGCTTTCATCGACATTTCATCATGTTAACTGTTCTTGTAATCTGAACAAACCTTATCCATACGTCGTAGGACCTCAGTTAGCTTTTTGTCTAGCACGTATACTTGGGGCAAATGCTGAATCACATCTATTGTCTTCAACTGGTTGCTGATGTGATCGAAAAAAAAGCGCTTGGAACTTTGATTAGGAGTATCGGTGTCAGGTTGTTCCTGTGTTAGTTCCTCTTCCGATGCTTTTGCAGCACATATTGCATCACTTAATGATGAGATGAAGAAATTCATCATTATAATTGTGATGCTCAAAAGGAGAAGGCTGATGAATACATGACCAATCACTGGCTCTGCTTCAACAAGCTCCTTTATTGGTCGAGCTTTTACTTTCCCAAGAACGATTTCAAGCTGAAAGGAGAAAGATGACCAGAAACTCGAATACCGAGCAACACGAGATCCAAATACCAAGATACCCATCAGCAGGAATGCAAAAAAGAAAAGGGAAAGAATGAGCAGGAAAGAGGATAAGTCTCGCATCCAAATACGCAGAGCATGGGAAAACACTCTGGTATACATATTAAAATACGTCAACTGCAACAGCTTGACTGTTATGAGAAAAGTGAGGGTGGCTAGGATACAGTTTTCAACATTCGCCAACAGAACAGCCGACTGGAAATTGACTGTAGCAAAGATGTTGCGCTTCAAGTCTTGTGCACTCTTTACAGTGTGATAAGACTTGATAAAGCTGAACACAACAAGCGAGACGGATGAGATAAGGTGTGCAAAGTCCAGCCAACACCAAACAGAACATATGTAACGTCTTCCTTGGCGAATTATGGCGACTGTGGTGTCAAACGTTTTATAGATAAGTATGCTGATGAAGATGATCAGGCAAAATCCACGCAACACTTGGAGGACGGATTCCGTATTGTGTAACGATATGGTGCTTATTTGCTTAGAGGAAGTAGCCTGTCCGGTCTGAAGCAATTCAAAGAAGAAAGAGCAAACAGCTAATGTGCTGACTGACGGGCTGAACAAGGTAAACTCAACGATTACAGCCCTTGTTTGACGGTCAACCCAGTGTTCGGATTGCAAAAGGTTTATGACTTTACGCGCAGTTTCTTCATCGTAACCCAGGTCAGCAGAATATCCCCCACCACTATACCAGGCATGACGACCCCATTTTGATGATGCGTTTAGTTCTTCTGCTGTTTGGTATATCCATGGAAGCGAGCATTGTTTGAATTGCACTAGGGAGTTTTCTTGTTTGGGATGAAATGGATCTCTGGACTCCTCCTTGTGAGAGTAGGAATCGTAGCAGTCATGGTTCAACCAATCGCTGATAGTGTGTGCTAGGCATTGAACTAAAAAGAAAAGTACAAAAGTGATGTTGGAATCATAAAAATATGACACTCCGTCAAGTAGAAAATTTGTCATCAACCAATTAAAATGTACCTTTTTTGGCTCTAAGTTGACGAAGTCGTAACATTCCAGTCATTGTGGATCTCAGCTCATTATTGCTCTCATGTGAACACGCTCCGTGATTAATTTGGTGGTGACTGAAGTAGAGGTGTGGCACCAAGGTTTCGTTCATCCATTTCCAGAACAAACTTGAATTTGTTACCTAAAAGGAATTTACAGGAAGCGATCTAGGTCGTGTAGTGATCATGGTGATGGCCTGATCAAATATACCATATTGTTTGTGGGTGGGGGCCATGAATAAGACGGAGGGGTAGTGTATTGATATTTGTGCCCGATAATTACATAATTGGTTATCCGATAACCAAGTATGTAATTATCGGGCACTGTGCTATCTAAACATGATTCTTTCAGAAAAGTTTCATTGACAGGTATCATAACTACTATCTACACAGGAGGCACCACCTTGGTAAGGTAAAATAAATCCTTTTTGTTTCACGTACATATGCTTGGTTACTAACTTCAGTTACAGAGTGGTCTGTTCACCTTCACCCCCAGCCAAAATTAACGTTTTTGTGAATGATCATCACAGAAAAGTACGCCGTCATCTTAAAGAGTTGGACGGAAGTCTGAGAAGTCTGAAAAAAGGACTGTTGTATGTTTTTCGAAAGCCCTAAAATTTTTTACGCTCGAAAAGCAATTTGTAAAACTGCAATTCCCTTATTTTGGACTTTTAACAAGTTTTAAAGGAAAAGCAAAATAATTGCAAAGTTTTATGCCTTGAAACGTCTTTCTTTTAAAGATAAAGAGGGACTTATGGCGCCCTAAATGTGCCTGAAAAGGAGGGCTTCAGAGAAACGCATGCCAGCCTTAAATGGGGCTCGAGTCCATCACCGTGCGATTGCACACTGCTTTACAAAACCAGCTATCGCTATTGTAATGTTAATTATGTTAATGTATTCAGATACGTGATAGAATAAAACACGCTCACACGCTCACACGCTCACACGCTCACACGCTCACACGCTCACACGCGAACACGCGAACACGCGAACACGCTCACACGCGAACACGCTCGTGTTCTTACACGAGCGTGGCGTCGTGTCTCAAATGCTCAAGAGCACAGCTATATCATTCTTGTTCTCATGGTCGAACTGGGACGAGCATGCAATGAATGCTAGTGTGCTGAAGGAAACGATTCTCCCACATTAGTCCCTATTCTATGCTCGTTCCAATCCAACCGTGAAAATACGTGTAACGTGTTGTCGAGAATCGGACAAATATTCGCTATGCATGTGCCCTTACTTATTTCCTTTTCCCAGAGTTCTCTTCGTAAATAACGTTTCTTCCGCAGCAAATAATCAGCATAAGGGATTATAAACAAGTTTACGGCAGGTAAAAAAAAAAAAATGAAACAAAATTAAAGATAGCTTCACAAACAAGTTTAAAGATTAGCAGGAAAAAAAGAAGCATTAAACTGAAGAAAAAAGAGGTCTGTCCTCCCTAGGTTTGCTGTAAATGAAGACTCTTGGTGTTTGAAAAAATTTTGTATTAAAATTGCGAACAAAGAAGCGAAATGTTTCGTCTTTCTTTCGGAATAAGACCGTGGCATTTTAGACTTTTTACAGCAAACAAGCAAAGCAGTGAAAAGCAACAGAAATACCGCGTTGAGATTATTCTTTTTTAGTACCGGTATGTAACCAGAAATAGGTTATTTTAGGCAAACATGCGTATTTGGTACGCAAATTGTTCAGTGGTTTTGGTTGTTTCGCAGGGTCGTTTCCCACGTTTCGTCTCGTTCCTTTCCGTTATAGCGTTGCCAGTAGGGCTTCCTTCAGATGCCGATTGAAAATCTCAAATCAAATCTCTGTTTTCGTTTATACTGTGCGATGTGATTCATTGTTTTCTGTTTTAAACAATGGTCAAAGCAATTCATGACTCTAATTACTGTAATAGAAAAAAAGGCTATGGCATTACCTTCTCAAAACATCCAGTGTGATAATCAATGAATTTCGAGAAGAGATATCTTGTCGAGTCTCTGTTTCCATATGATAACACTCCAGTTACAACTAGGAAGATGATATAAAATCCTGCCTGACGAATGGACGAACGACGTTTGGCTTTAGCAGCAATCTCCTTCTTCAATCTTGATACGCTACTGCCCTTTGTTGAAAGTGCTGTGACTTTCTTCGGTGGTATTCGTTGAGGTTTCACTTCATCTTGACAAGGAGATACTTTCTTCCGTTTGCACTTTGCAAACATAACGGACAGAGAGGTAAGTAGAAGACATTTGCATGGCTGCACAATCAGGATGTCCTCGAAGAAAGAAATGGTGGCTGCAGAGATCCACCGTTGACTTTTATCGCTCCCCCACATGAGACTGTAGGAAATGGTCAGAACGCCTGCGGAGACAGTCATTATAGCGCATAAGATATACGTACTGTAGAAAACACACTGCCACCAACGTGAATGTTCTGAGCGGACAAACGATGTACTTTTCTTAAATAAGAGAATTGTGAAATGGAGAGGAAGGGTGATCATGATGCTTTGTACACTGATGATTGCCTGTCTTGCTGAAAAGGTAAGTGGCCCTAAGTTGATGGCTTGGTGTGACTGTGTTTCAGAGCGATAGAATGCAGCATTGACAGCCATCGTACACAAGAGAAGGCAAAAGCAGGACAAAATCCTCTGAACTCTTGTAAAATCATCCCGTGGAGTCTTAGTGAGAACGGACAACCAGAGGTGGCCATTGCAAAACATGTCTCTCAGAGCGATGCTTGTGATATTTGGACCGGAATAAGAAGGCATTTGAAGCACTTCACTGGAGAATGATTCATCATTTAGACAGAGCCATATCTCGAATACAAATCTCCAGCAGTTTCCAGTGTTGATGTTAGTAACGCTTACTTCCTCTAAATACCATGACGGGTGATTGCCCGAGTTGTCATGCCAGATACGAAGGGAGTAAATCTCCCCAATGTCTTTGTTCAAAACTATTGCAACGTTTTGTTCGGTTCCTCTAGCGAAATTTGAAGAAGAGTCGTTGTTACATTTGTTGGTTATTTTTAAAATACCACTGTTGCCTTCTACTCCATAAATTATCAGGGATACGTTGGATGTTGTTCCCGCTCCTGGCCAGACACCTGTCTTTACGGTCAATTCATATCTGTGCTCTTCTGGTCCTTCTGCGACACAAATGATTGGTGGCTCTGTATCTTGAATCTGAAAAGCAAAATAACAAATTCAAAACAAAGCTGGGATAATTATTTTAAGAGTTTGAGGAGGACAAAAGAAAAGACGGCAATGTATTGGCGACGTTAAATGCTGGCTGTCGCTAATGATGTTTTTAACTAGATCTTACGTACTCGCTCGATTTAGCCCTTGTGATTGCAGTGTTTATCTGTGCGTTCACTTTGACGTCCTGGGGATCATACACCCGGCTTATTTCAAAATGTACATTATTATACTATTATTTTGTTCGCATTCGAATTAGGCTTTTTCACCCTGTTCTTAAGTTTAAAATTCCAATGAATATTTTACCTCGAACGAGGCCAAAGTAAGGGTTAATTGAAATGTAAGCAAAACAATATTAAGTCATGCAGTGGCCATTTTGGAATAAGGTGTATGTTGGATGATAAAGCAGAGAAAATTCCACTCCATATTCATGCAATTTATTTATTTTGCTTTGTTTCAGTAAATCTGTTACAATTTCTGGTAGCACTTGACAAAACCAAAAAACCTCAGCAACTAGAACACTTGAACAGTTCTAGGAAGAGTTGCGTTGCTTAAAACAATTGATTTAAAACAATTATTATATTATACAATAAGCTCAATTTTACGTGCGTTTTGATTGGTCGCCATCTATGTTCTATTGGAGGACAGACGCATAAATGACGTCACTGTTTACTTCTTTATGGTATAAAACAAATAGATTCCATGTTGCCGTGTTTCCGTTCAGTAATTGATCACAGAAGACGTCAAATGTGGTAAGAACATCAAAAAGGTGACACACTCAGCTATCGCCTCGTGTGCCACTTGTTTGTTCTTACCACATTTTGACGTCATCTGTGATCTATTACTTAACAGACGCACAGCAACATGGAATCTATTTGTTAAGTAGATGACCAGGTACTTTAGAAGTATTAGATCCCAATATTTCCAGAGGGTGGCATGCCAACTCCTCAAACTCTCGTTCGCTATCGTGCTCGATATAGCCCCTCTCCCTTGCCCTCAGTGACTGTAAGTATGTAAAGCATGTATATCGTACCATTTCCTTTTCATTCTTGTCAACCCTTCTGGCTATGATGATGGCAACCAAACAAAGAAAAGAACATGTCAGCACTGTAGCAAGGACAAGAATATTTCCACTTTCATTGGTAGAAAGAAGCTCATCGTGCACTTTGTGGAAGTTGATTTCATTTGGCGCTACCAGATAGCCCCCTCCAAAGGACGTTAAGTGATTGCAAGAACACCGCAGTATGGAGTTATTGATGATTCCTTCTACCTGGAAACGTAAGAGGGGCTATTAACCTAATTACTGTCGAAGGTAAAAGGAGTTCAATCTACGCGGATTTTGTGCTTCGAGTGAAGTTTAATATCATGAGTGAAGAGGTGAAGGAAAGACGCAAATAAGCACTACAAGGTAGACCAGCAGTATTGCATTTATCGATAATGTATATTATGATCTTTGACTTCTTTGATCCTTGACTTCAATTTTCAAACCTTAGGAAACCGTTGAAGACTTCTAGAGAAAGCTTGGGTGTATGACTGATAACCGTTCAATAGCAGTTTGAATTTGAATTTTGAAGAAAAATGTCCTTGTTCGAATTCAATTTTCCGGCCAATTTGGCAGAAGTGCATTGGAACAGGAAAACATTAAATGTATACTTACCTTGCACCCTGAGGTGTCCCAGAATTTGCTTGAGTTCCAGAAAAGGCAGGTGAGTTCTGTAACTTTAAAGCTGTACTTAATTTCTTCTGGTTGTTGCCTTGGAGGTTCTTTGATCTTGATGCACTTTTCCTGGTTTTCGTCCACGTCCTTTTGATCCTCGTCTGTATCGTTTTGCTTGACACTGAAGTTGATCTCAATAATGTAGTTTCCAGAATAGAAAGCAGTAAAGTTTATTGTCACATTAGTTCTTCCGGTGCAAGTGATGTTTCCGCTGGGGTACCATTCCGCCTGCACTCGCTTGCACTCTAGATGGCCATTCTGTGGCGAGACCTCTAAACGATGTGACACCCGTACGTGTCGGATCAGAAAGCGACTAGTTTGAGGCACTATCGAAATCTCAACCTTAGAATGTCCATGCTGAACGCTGATATTATGATGTCTCGATGTTTCCAGTCTCACGGAGAAGGCCCTTGTAGAATGGTAAGTGACTGGTTTCTCCAAGGGAAGTAAAATGGTAACGCCCGGCGACAAACCAGACAAGGATATGACTTGGCCTTTGTTGTCTCTGACGTCTAAGTTTGCCACATGAGTTGACACTGACTCACTGATTTTGCTCCAGGCGAAAGGGATATAGGGGTTAAGGGGTGTACTCCACATCTGAAAATACCGGTAATCAACAATTTTAAGACTGGCTCTAACATCATATCTTTTTGGCGAGGAAAGTAACTAATTTGGTGTATTCAAATATTCAAATAATTTTCTTATCGATACAGGAATGCTGTCCTGATATCGCACAGGTATCCCATCCAATTTTTGATAGACGCATAATAACTTAAAATGGCCTCTTTATGTTAAATCTCCTTGGCTACTTAAGAACCTGTTTGTCGAGTAAAATGTGATGGTCAATTTGAAACCTAGCGAATGAATAACATAACGATTTTTTTTCCTACGGCAGTGGCCCGAGTCAGTTTCCTAACAGGGTGAATCTATGACCCTCTGTGAAATCATACAAGTTCCGTGGAGACTGACTGTTGGGTGTACCGGTTTTTGAGGATAACCATCGTACATACAATGGAGCATTAGATAGACTGTCTGAATATCATTATCGTCTCCCGAGTCTTGCTTTTTGTATCAGTTTTGTATGCAGGAAGTAGAAATTATGCCATTCATTATGGTGAATGTTGTAGGTTTCAAATTTCACGCAAAGATAACAAAAGGAGACGATATAAGGAGGACATGAAAAGTATTAGGTGTTCAGTTGTGTATGATGCAAGCAGGAAATGTCAGAAACACGAGCACTATGTCTGTTAATAAAAGGGAAAAAAGCTACATAATTGCGGCACACAAACAATAAGCAGGAATATACCTCCAAGAACACTATTTCGTTGTCATTCTCTTTTTCTTTCGAAGCCTTTCTTATAACTCCGCCTAGATCTGGGATTCGAAAGAAGCCGTTTTCATTTGTGCCTAGTGTCATGTTTTGAAGTTGATTTCTGTTAACAGACACCACCTCAACGTAGAGATTTCTTGAATTATACGTCTTTTTTCCGGGGGACGCTTTCAGTGACTCACGAAGTACTTGTATTACTACTTGATGTATTTGGAACAGGTGCATCCTTTCGCTATTATTGCCCTGAATAAGAAACACAATGATGACAATGATTAGATGCTACTTCAAAAATTTAAGCGCGTTTTAAAATTGATGATCTACTCCCTTTGAAGGCCGGGTAGCCCGTGTGTCATCTCCAACTGCTGTAAAATCATGGCAATTTCATGAAAGATGTTTAATAGCTGTGAAAATGCTAATCTCTGGTGACGCTATCTTCAAGGCTCAATCAATCGAGCGAGCCTTTATCAACGCTTGACAAAACTCTCGGCTAATTCATCGGTGACGAAAAGCTGTATCAAAAATAAAGCTAAGTCAGAAATGGCCTAGGCCTTGGAGAGAATTAACAATGGAATCCAGATCAGTATTACACAGAAAACTAACAAGAAGTCTCAGTGTGAAAGTGATTGCTGGCGAGGGGAATTGGATAGAGCAAAAGTACGCCCGGTGGTAGAGAATTACGTTAGTTGAAGAAAAGTTTAAGCAGTGTGGAGGGCGTCAAAGATTATTCGCAGAATTCAAAGGGCAATATCAATATTTAGGAAGAATGAGCAGTTTTAGTATTTTGATGAGGTGCTGGACTGAAGAATGCAATTTCGTCAAAAATTGGATTATCTCTGATTGTAGTGGTTTTATGAAAAAAAAATTAAGACAATTACAATATCGCCATTACGAGTGTTAAACCTTCCCTTCCCTGCCGTCGGTTCGAATTATAACACTTGATGCAAAAAAAAAATTAGCTCATGGTCTTCCGAAAATTTGACACGCGTGCTCAGTTCTCAGCCTCTGCGGCAGTGGCGGATCCAAGGGGAGCGTCAGGGAGGGCTGGGGGGGTTCCGGATCCCCCTTCCGTAACCGAATTCTTCTATTTTTATTATTTTTTTACTACTTGTTTGACGCTGAAACATCTGGCATCGACAGGATCGTCTATTGTTACTCAACTAGTCGCCTTGTTTTTTGATGGAAAGCCATTGTATTTTGCCACTAATCTAAATTCCAGGCATATTCCACAATGAAATGCTTTTGGTGGTACTCTCTGATGGTCACTCGCCTCTGCTCCCAAAGCACTTTTGTCCGACCAGCGTTAAACATCTGATCGTCTCTGTTTTCTCAGTCAAAGTTTGGACCCCCCTATCAAGAATTCCTGGATTCGCCGCTGTGCAGCACGGATTTGCAACAAGACACTGGCGCGAAATGAACTAAGTGGATATAACTGCACAAAAGTGGAAACAACTGCGTAATGTCTAAAAGCAGATGATAATAAGAATGGTCAGTCTGAGACACTAAATGCCCAGTGGAAGTTACTGACGTATCGGCATTACTGCCTTCCTCAGTGGTAAAGTTCGTTATTTACGGTCGAATTTTTGGGAGATTAATACATAAAATTTACACGGATGTATTCAGCCAAGTTCCCTCGTGAGTACAACTGAACCCGTGAACCAGTGCCATTCAATAATAATGAGAATATATGAAGTCCAAATATCCAGGGGATAAAAAGTGTGGCAACCCTATAAAAAGCCAATTTTTTCCAAAGCAGTTCCAGATGGTGGGAAAACCATTAAAAAAAATATTGACACTGCAGGCAACTAGGGAAAGGGACAGCTGACCTGCTGATTTCCACGGGAAGTTGCGGGGCATGCTGGGTTAAAAATTGGGGGGAACTAGCTCGAGTCTCTATTGTAAAAAACACGCGCGGAATAAATGGCGTCGGTTTGTTTTCAATGTTCGCGAGGTCGTCCCACAGGGAAAAATAACCTTTTGTTCTTGTACTGAAGCTCGAACGTTGGGTTTAAATAGCCTTTATTATAATTTTTATAGAGTAAAGCAGGTATACTACTTCCCAGCTTGAAGATAAATCGTTTAAATCACAAGCTCTGACAGAAGTTCGTTCGCGGGCCGGTGTCCTTGTTTCTAAATATTTAAGCCGACAGATATGTTTCTCCTGAGACCGACTGAGGAACACAGAAGCCTTACATTACTAATAAGATTATGAAAGGGCGATGCTAACAGTGTGGCTTTTGCTTGAGATAGTTAACTGCAATGTCAAACAAGACGCTCGTGTTGACATTTCCCCGCTATGATTTTCATAACCCGCGCGACAACTCGCAAACAGTTTCATCGCAATTATAAATGGCTTTGGAATCTGGCGGAAAGGTTTTAGCAAAATTGCTTCTCCGAGCAAAACAAAAGGCTTCAAGGAGTATAATATCTGGTCCATCAACCATGAAAATATTTTGGACACGTACCAAAGACCCCAGACATTTTACAATAAAAAAGATGACTCTGGCCGACAGAGTTCGACAGCATGGTCAGAATATTCGGACGAAGGGTCCGATGCGTCTGGGTCGGATGAGAAGACTCGACTTGAAATTAACTTTCACCAGCCAAACAAAAGCGTGACTACTTTAATTCAGTCCGACATATATCTCAAGACGGCAGCCAACGGGGGAATACGAGAAAACTACCAGGATCCGGAGGCGTTCTTCCCCGTAGCCAAAAACCCCCAAACAGTACGCGCAGCACAGCTCGCCGTCTTAGAACTACTTAAACAGCCAGAAGGAAGTGATGTGCCTTGGCTTATTAAAATGTTCGGTGGAATTCATCATCTATTCAAGCAATCGTTAAGCCAGAGTAGTCGTCATGTCCCTCTTAGTTGCTTCGAGAAGGAAGAATGACATGACCATGACACGCAGTAAGAGTTTTATCTTGTCCCGGAGCTTTGAGCAGCTATCCGCCGCTTTATCAGCATAATTAGGGACTTTAAGATGCAGGCTCTACTACGGCGACCGGAAGTCCATACTCAAAACACGTGTTATTGCGCATGTCTAAGGCGGGAATTCACGCCGTACTCTTGCCATCTACTACGGCAAAATTGCTTGGTTCCCGTAGTGGTGAGTACGTCAAAGTTTGCTTCATTACTTTGTTTGAAATCTCAATTATTTCGATTTTTTTATGTGCGATTTAATTAAGTACATTTCCTGACAACTTTATCAATCGTGACTAAACGAGTTTTGATCAACATTTATCACCAGAAAAAGATGTCAACAACAGGGACAGCCGCAGGTTCTGCCGCCAACACCGCCAAGCGTCAATCGTAAGTATTTTTTTGGCTTATACTCGTATAGTTTTCGTTCCTTTCTTGCTTTATGACTCGCTCGAGCTCTACAATTAATTTTACGGAACAAAGAGCGTGGATGCTGAACTGATTATTGGAAAGTTCATTCATTTGAATTTTGTTTTTCACCCAGGTCAATGGAGTGGACAACAACTCATGACGTGCTGCTGTGCAGAGAAATTTTGGTAGAAGAGTTTTATAAGTTTAAAAAGGGAAGCAATGAAAGAGGAAGAATTTGGACCCAAATTTCCCAAAACCTAAACAGTGTAACTGCGGTCACATTCAAAGTAAATCAAAGGGCGGTGAGGGAGAGATTTGACTTGCTAATCGGAAGATTTCGACAACAAAGTAAAGACGAAGCG
>BLFK01000311.1:145841-148341 GCA_014634185.1 Astreopora myriophthalma | reverse complement strand
CAAACCGGTTTTTCGTTGTTTGCGCATGATCACTAGCGCGTGATCAGTATTTTTGAATTTAGATCGGCGTGGCAGTTATGACCTTTGCTCTCGTGATTATTGTGAGTTCACGTGAGTATTTCCTCCGTCACGACGAAAGCAGAAAGCTACGAAGTTTTGTTTTACACATAAACATACGGCATTTGAAAAGTGTAAACTATCTTGAGCGTGTGAGGAAATATATATATTTCTTTCAGTTACGGCGTGTCTTTCAGAGAGATTTTCGCAAAAATGTCGAATGTTTATTTTAGTTTGGCGGATACTGGTCACGCTGACGCTCGGTTACCTTCGAATTTAACGCATGCTCAACAGGAAAAGTCGAGGCGGTTGGCAGAGGTTCCTTCCTCTTCCCGACTTATCTATTTATTTATTTATTTATTACAATTTAATGGCAACTTACAAAATACAAAAACAAAAACAAAAAAAATTAGAAAAATGCCATACGGATAGTCTGTAAAAGAGTCAAAGACCTAGGAAGATCGAAGGGCCTCTGCTCGCAGAGTAAGCTGGTGCCAAAATCTGCCCTTCCTCCTTCGAATCTTCATCACTGAAATTTGTTTTGTCTTCCTCTACCCAAAGCCAAAAATAAACAACTATTCGAATGTATTGTCAGCATTGTTGTGAAATCGATCCGAAGAAGTGTTTTGCCATCGCGATGTTACACAAATCTGTTTCGGACAACGGTTAACTTCCTCACCTTTGCGTCGCTCCGCGCCACCCCTGTATGCCGTCAACAGCAGCAGCAGCGCGAAGAACAACAACGCCTATAATCTTTTCTTCTCTCGGCGGTGATAGACTTCCTCCACCCGTTCTCTTCGCTTCCTTTTTGGTTTATCGTGGCTTTCTTTTTCGTGTCACTTTTCGTGTCACTTATCATCCATTTTCTCCTTACCTCTTCCTCAGTTCGAGAATTTCCTGAAACTGCACTGACTTCATCAGCACGTCCGCTTTCTCTGTACGTTCGTATCGAGGTTGTTTAGAGAGTGAAATAATATATAAAAAAGACTAACGCTGAAACCTCTTGCGCTGTACCATTTGGCCGTCTTGTCTTTGCTTGCCGAGAGGATGGGAAAATATTTCACCGAGTTATTGCTCAAATGTCCATATTTATTAGTGCGTTTTGAGAAACATTTTGAGTGATTTACTCCTATATGAGACAATTGCTTAAACTCTTTCTCGTCAAAATGACTCGCGCGAAAAAAAATCGCTCTCAAATAAAAGCTTTTATTTTTACAAGTATTCACAGTTATGTGGCAAATTATACCTCATTTTAAAGGTTATTTAATAAGCTTCAAGGGAAAAAAATATATATCGGCAGAGAAAAATCATACACTAGAAAATAAACGTAAACAACTGAGATCCGCGAAAAATTTCGCAAAAATCGTTTTAAAAGCGACTTCGGCCTATCAAGTTGGTCACCGGGAATTTTTCATCAATTCGGAAAAAGTTTCCTTAGCATATGACCTTTACGTGTCGAAAATTTCGGAAAGATCGATCAAATCTCGAATTTTTGAGAATTTTTTCCGTAACGCAAGCTGGTAATCTGATGCGTAAATCAATAGTACGGATCCAATTGCATATTTTGCGAGCCGTTGCTAAGCAGCGATAATTCAATTTTCACATCTGTCGTCACAAACGAGTCCAAACATTCTTTTATTGCCAAAATATCGGTCCCATCGAAATATATCGAAATATAAGCAAACAACAAGTTTTAGAAGGAAAAAAGGCGAGCGAAACGAAGGAAAATAGCCGGCGAACAACACGTGTGGACATTTAACTGCAAACACGCATAAAATTATCTCTGACCTTTTAGTCGTTTTCTCGACGTTTGCTCGCTTTTATATGGCCTCAAAAGGATAAAGATGGCTTCGCTTATCCCTGGAAATGCCTTCAGTGTCCTTTTCTGGCTAAATTCGACGTTTAAAACCTTTTCCAAGCGAATTTTAGTTTTCGCCGACGGGAAACTACTGGTGGCCGAGCGCGTGCATTCAAAAGATGTGACCGAAAGTCACTGTGACGTAGGCTTCTATTGACCGATCCAGTTAAAACTTGGCTTATGATTGGCCAATTATATAGACTTCCTTTGTGTGAAGTGTCAAGACAACCGGATGTAACGCAAATTTTTTATGCCCATTTCCGCTATCAATATCCTAGTACCGATAGATCACGCGCGCTGCTGGGAATAAATTGTCCACAAAGTGTGAGGATCACTTCTCCAATTCAATTGATTTGCTCTTGTTAATCGATGACGACCCTGACCAGTAAACCTAGGAGACTAAGCATAAAGTATCGTTCATGAATTGCACTTAGAAAATATCTTAGGAAGGACGTAATTTGTCTATTAAGGTCCATCTTTGTTAGGTGGTTGGGGTTATTAATTTGTGTTTAACTAATGCCTTTGCATTCGACGATAAGAAAAAAAAGTTACCTCAGGATCAGGGAGGTCCTTGGGTGTTAGATG